>BTHU01000005.1:44481503-44774003 GCA_036184795.1 Tokudaia tokunoshimensis
ACGGTACAAACAGGCTGTCTAGCGGTTGCCTCTGTAAACATGAGTCACGTGGGAAGTTAAAGGGCTCGTGTTCGGTGGGGGACAGCTGGAGTTCTCAAGGCACATGGTCTTCACGTAAGAGACGTGGCTGGACGAGGCTCCTAGGGTAGCGCTTCAGAGCCCTTCTTTCCAGCTTTGCTTCCCAAGATGCAAAGTAGTCAAGTGAGAAATGTCACCCTACCATTTCTTCATCGTTATCTTCTGTTGCCATGGCATGGATCTAGAAGCTGAGAAAGCCTAGACTGGACAGCCAGTCATCTGATCTTCTTGTGAAGGCTTCTTCATATTGCTCTGTCAAAGTGAGAAGAGGGCCCTTCAGGAAGGGCTGCCTCACATCATAACCATGGACTGTCTCTCCCCTCCTCTCCTCTCCTCTCCTCTCCTCTCCTCTCCTCTCCTTTTTTTCTTTTCTTTTTTGGATTTTCAAGATAGGGTTTCTCTCTGTAACCCTGGCTGTCCCGGAACTCACACTATAAACCAGAGTGGCCCGGAACTCAAGAGATCCACCTACCTCTGCCTCCCAGTGAGAGGATTAAAGGCCTGTTTTGTAACAAAGTCTCAAAGGTAGCCTGGAATTGGCTTTATAGCCTAGGCTGATCTGGAACTCCTCCTACCACCTTAGCCTTCTGGGTCCCATCCAGGATTACAGGCATACAGTACAACTGTATAATCAATTCTTGTGGGGGTCGGGTAGGGGGCAATGACTTACCCAATCCTGTGAGAAAGACATCCATTTTTAGACCCCATTACTTCTCAGTATCACTTCACAGTGATTTAAGTCTCAACACAAGATTTGGAGGGAAGAAACCAAACTCAAACCATAACAACCTTCCCAAGCTTCTCTCAGGTCCTTGATATCACCACAGCCTGATATCACCACAGCCTCAGTCGGTCTTGGTCGGTCCTTGCAATAGGTACGTACCACATCATCCTTCTGCAAGGACTCAGACCACGAAGGCTGCCTGCTGAGATCATACTGGGTTTAAATCTTGTCTCCAAGGTTTCCTCCTTCCCAGATGGTCCTCACTAGCCACGAGTCCACTAGCCTCCTGCTGTGTAGGGTGTTTGGGTGCTCTTTTCTTTTTCACATCACTGTTTGATCTTCGTTTTACTATTAATGTGCATTTGCCCATTGGAAGACTTCTGGAAATCCCCTAAAAGTTCTTCCCAATGCCAGGGTTCTGTGGCTATTCTCCGCCCCCACCCCCCCTTTTTGTTTTTGTTTTGTTTTTCCAGAAAGGGCTCGTACTTTGTGACTGTGTAAAATCACCAAGGGCACAAACCTTGGGGCATGTCTGTAGGAGAATTTCTAGGCTGGGTTAATGAAGTAGGATGCTCTGCCCTCAGGGTGGGCATTGTAAGCCGGTGGACTGGGGTTTCGGACCCAAAACAAAAGGAGCAGCAAGGAGGAGCACCAGCATCCTTCCCTCTCTGCGTCCTGCCTGTGGATGCCGCCTGATCAGCTGGGTGCTGCATATTCCAGCAGCCGTGCCTGCCCTGCCTTGATGGTGGGGCTAGAGAGCCGGATGGGCTGTTGGGAGCACTTGTTGCTTTCGCAGAGGAACCAGGTTTGGTTCCCAGCACCCACATGCCAGCTCATGTTTGCTTGTCCCCCTTGAACAAAAGGAATTCTGTTGTGTCTAACAGCCCTAGGTTAAAATCCTTTTAGGACCCGGCTTGATAAGTGATCAGTCATTAGTTAGATTGAAGTGATGTAGAGAGAGAGACTGAAACGCAGCTGATAGTGGCCCCAGAAAGGCAGGAAAAAAATGTGGATTGGGTGTCTAGATGCGCTCTCAATGCCTTGCCTACTTGAAGCAGTCAAAGGAGTTAGGACTTTACAGTTCCCCACCCATTCTCCACAGCAGAGTCACCTGCAGGCGAAGGCCACACCCTTTCGTCTTCTCCCTCATTGCTGAGTGAGGTGTTTTCAAACCAGCTCTGAGGCTTTAACCTCCACTTTTAGACAGAAGGACAGACAATAACACAGCCAGTAAAATCCTCATCAAAATTACCAGGAAATAATGAGAGCGTAAAAATCCTTTTGTGTCTCATGGTTTCAATTTCATTGCAATCTAGAATCAACTGCACTCTTGACCACAGGAAGCTGCCCGATTCCGTCAGCCACTGTGACAATGTTTCACCTGTGCACTATTGAATAAACACATTTTGGGCGACCGTTAGGTCTCTCCCTTCTTGTACAGCCTATAGTAATCAGCTTCCTTTGCACAGGCAGGTGAAGGGATTCCCCCCCCCAACACCCCTTGCATTTGTATTCCCCAAGTTCACACATTAACACATTACATACAATTGTGCCAATCTGTCATCCCAACTGTGAACTCTCATTTATTTTTATTTTAAGTGTGTGTGTGTGTGTGTGTGTGTGTGTATGTGTGCGTGTGTGTGGTCTGTGTGTCTGCGTAGATGAGAGCAGACACCCTTGAAGGCCAGAAGAGTTAAGAAGTGTGAAGTGGTTGTGGACGTGGGTGTTAGGAACCAAACTCTGGTTCTCTAGAAAAGCAGTTTTTGCTCTTAACCACTGAACCATCTCTTTAACCTTCAGTTACCATATTTTGTGTGATGCTGAAGATTGAACCCTTGGTCTTGGCATGCTAAACAAGTTCTCTACTACTGCACTGTGCTCACAGCCACGGAACTATGCTCACAGCCACTGAACTGTGCTCACAGCCACGGAACTATGCTCACAGCCATAGAACTATGCTCACAGCCACTGAACTATGCTCACAGCCACTGAACTATGCTCACAGCCACTGAACTGTGCTCACAGCCACTGAACTGTGCTCACAGCCACTGAACTATGCTCACAGCCATGGAACTATGCTCACAGCCACAGAACTATGCTCACAGCCACAGAACTATGCTCACAGCCACGGAGCTATGCTCACAGCCACTGAACTATGCTCATAGTCACTGAACTATGCTCACAGCCACAGAACTATGCTCACAGCCACTGAACTATGCTCATAGCCACTGAACTATGCTCACAGCCACAGAACTATGCTCACAGCCATGGAACTATGCTCACAGCCACTGAACTATGCTCACAGCCACGGAGCTATGCTCACAGCCACTGAACTATGCTCCTGGCTCCAGAATACCTTTTGACACACTCTAGTCAAACCAAGTTTGTTGTATATTTTTGTTTGTTTTGGAGATAGAGTCTCATATCTTTGAGGCTAACCTCAACCATATGGTGTAGCCAAGGATAGTCTTGGGCTTCTGATGTTCTGCCTCCACTTCCCATATTCTGGGATCACAGGTATGCAGCACCATGCTTGGTTTATGTAGCATTAGGGAGCAAACCTAGGACCTGTTGAGGCTAGGATAGTACTCTACCAAATGAGCTGCAATCCCATCTCTAAGCTAGGTCTTTGGCTTATGAATGCTAATGCAGTTTTTTTCCACTCCACTAGCTTGAGTAATATATAAAAAAATGTACATAAAACCAGTATGTAGTTTAAATGCCAGTTCATGTGAGGGAACAATTCCTAACAGCGTTATCTAGATGTTTCTCAAGTTCCCTGGGTTGAGGTCACTCTTTGTAGTTTGTGCTGGGCTCCTGACCCAAACACAACCCATGCCAGTTATGAGTAATGAAAAGGCCAGTTTTCCATAGTTTGGACAAAGGCGACCGTGGGAATATGCACAGTTTTCTCCAGTTGTGGTAAAATCGGGGAAAAGTCAACCTAGCTAGGCTGTGTACTCGCGTGGGAAACGGAGACAGATGAGGACTGTCAACTAAGAGGAAACCAAACAAGAGGAAATGGGCCCATTCTGAAAGGCTTGGCTGTGCCTGCACAGCTTTTCACTGGAGCAGAGGGAAGCACTCATCTGTACTGAAGGAGAAACACTGAAGCAACCTTGAACACCTTACAGTAATGTGAAAGGGGGAAAAATAACCCATGGATTCAGTACATTCAAAGGAAGAAAAAAAAATCCAAATTCAGATCAAGACTTCTGTACTGAATGAGTCACGATAGCATGGCTGATAATAGCTGGAGATAGGAACCAAGTGACTAAAGGAAAATTAAAATAGTACGTCTTGTTGCTTATCGTGTAACTCGGTTGTTTGGCAGGGGTTGTAATTGCGTGGGGACATTTTTAGTGGTGCAGTTTAGGTGAACCTCATAAGACACAAAGCTGTACTTACAACATTACATTGCAAACAAAGATACTTGTGCACATACAATCTTCTAGAAGGGGAGCAGCAACCTGAGTTCCAGTCTTAGACCCACAACACAAAGAGATCTCTCTCCATAAGGGCACCAGCATATAGCATTCTCTCTCTCTCTCTCTCTCTCTCTCTCTCTCTCTCCCACAAAACTTCAACTTTGCCCCCCAGAAACAAATGCACAAAAGACCCAAAAGACTCAGGAATATGCATTTAACTCGGGTGACTACTACAGCACTGACCAGGATTTCCTGATGGTCCCTTGACAGCAGCCCAATGAAGGTTCTTATATGCCCAGATTCTTTTTTTTTTTTTTTTTTGGTTTTTCGAGACAGGGTTTCTCTGTGTAGCCTTGGCTGTCCTGGAACTCACTTTGTAGACCAGGCTGGCCTCGAACTCAGAAATCCTCCTGCCTCTGCCTCCCAAGTGCTGGGATTAAAGGCGTGCGCCACCACCGCCCGGCTATATGCCCAGATTCTTACATGGAGTAAGAATCTCCAGGAGCCAGGAGAGGGCTTAGCCTATCAACAGGATCCCAAATACGAGAGAGAGAGAGAGAGAGAGAGAGAGAGAGAGAGAGAGAGAGAGAGAGAGAGAGAGAGATCCTAAAACAGACCCTGGATCAGGAGCATAACTGACACATTCTAGTAGTGACAGGCAAAGCAGTCTACACCACCTGTCCTTCCCTCCCACGTTGGGTTCAGCATGGCTCCATCCTGAGTTGACCAGTGTCACATCAGTCAGTCCAGACAGGTAAGGAAGCAAGTATGGCTGCTTGTTTGTGCTGGCCTTGGGAAAGCCCTGAGAGGTACCCGGGGAAGAAGCTGGCCTTGCCTGCTTGTGCTGAGCATGTACGAGGCTCCGGCTCCTCCCCCAACGCCAAAAGAAAGCCAGGATTAACTTCTCTGTGGGGAGAGACCCAGCATGCAACTTAAAGCAGATTACTAGAGCTGCCTGCCTACACCCTGAATCATAAGAAGTAAAAGTGCTCCCAGACACTGTGTTTTGAAGGGGGGTTTGTTGCCAGGAGCATATAACTAAGGCGGTCAGGGTAAGGGATCCCCGTGGCTTTAACAAATCCTTGAGTTCTTGCCTGGGCAACCGCTCATCTAACCTCAGCCCAGCATTGCCTCCCACAGCCCTGCAATGGCTCCTTGTTATTATTTTAATTTTAAAAATAGGCACACCATGCATCGGATGCCGTCATAAAACCTTCAAACAAATTGTGTTTTGCGATTCTCTTTCTGGTCAACTCTTCCCACCCCGGTCTCCCTTCTTCTCTGGTGAACCCCCCCCCATCTTAAAGCAATGGTGTTCAGACCCCCACCTACAAGAGCTGAGACAAAACATGTTGTCTCTTTGAGAGAGATACATAGTTGGTCTTATTCACTAGTACATCCCCAAGCCTAGAATGGTATCCATCCCGTAGCCAGACCCAAAGAAATGTTTGTAAATAAATGAGCAAACGGACCTTGGAGGTTTGTTTAAAATATGGATCACATGGGGGCTGGAGAGATGGCTCAGCGGTTAATAGCATGAACTGCTCTTCCAGGGGTCCTGAGTTCAATTCCCAGCAACCACACGGTGGCTCACAACCATCTGTAATGGGATCCAATGCACTCTTCTGGTGTGTCTGAAGACAGCTGCAGTGGACTCATATAAATAAATAAATAAATAAACAAACAAACAAACACGGATCACAGAGCCCGCCTCAGGAGACTGGTTTGGAAGGTCTAAGTGGGCCCTGGCAGCGCATTGCATGAAGATATCTGAAGGATGCCAAGACAGACATCACAAGCACTGCACCAAACCAATTTTCCAGTAACTGTGCTTTTGAGACGTCCAGAGAGAACCCCTTCACCATGATAGTTCCTGGTCTCCACCCAGGCCCGAGAGGCACGACTTAAATTACTAAGTAACTCCTGGGTGAAATTGGTCCACCAATGAGGGCATCCGGAAACCACGGGTCCGTCCACCGCAAGCCTCTGAAAGGCTTGTGGCAATTAACCCTGCTCATCTCTCTCCTGGCGGAGGAGTGCACACACCTGCTTAGGAAACGCCACCACTTCAATCTCCCAGCTTTCTGAAGAAAGGTGTCCACTACCAGTGTCTGTTAGGTACTCTTTGTGCATCTGAAGGGCTCGTGTGCCTCACGTTTGTGAGTAGCATCTGCCTCCTATCTGCTGCCAGGATGGAATAACTAAGGTGTGTGATCCTGTGCTAGAATTACAGACACCATGCACGGAATTAGGAGTGCTTTCACTGTAAGTGGGCTATGGAGAGGCTTAATACAGTTCGCCTAAATTATGTATTTAATTATTTTTAATTATGTGTATGCATACGGGTCTATGTGGGGTGAATTCATGTGGATGTAATTGCACTCAAAGTCCAGAAGAGGGCGGCAGATCTGCTGGATTGAGTTATAGGTGGCTGTGAGCTACTTAAAGTGGGTGCTGGGAACTGAACACAGTTGCTCTGCAAGAGCCGTACAACTCAAATCCGTTGAGACATTGCTCTGGCCCCATTTTACTCAATTTAAGAAAACCAATTAGGAGTCATTACAAGAGCTAAATCTTTTCAATCTCAAAAATGCCTTAGGGAAGGGTGTGCCTATGCACTTGTCTGGTGGTTTGGTTTATTGTTTGAGAGAGAAAGGGTCTCCTTATGTAGCCCTGGATGTCTTGGAATCCATATAGACCAGGTTGGCCTTGAATTTACAGAGATCTGCCTGCCTCTGCCTCCCGAGTGCTGGTATTAAAGCATGGGAGACTACAGCCAGCTCTGGACGTGTCTGGATCCTTTTCTTGGTGTCACTTGGCATTTCCTTTCCTTGCACATCTTCACCCTTTTGTGTTCTTATGAACCAGCCCTTTCCATACACCTGTGGTTCTCAACCTTCCGAATGCTGTGAACCTTTAATACAGTCCCTCATGTTGTGGTGACCACCAGTCATAAAGCTATTTCATAAAACTGTCATTTTGCTACTGTTATGAATCATAATGTAAATATCTGACATGCAGGATATCTGATATGTGACCCCAAAGGGTCATGACTCATAGGTTGAGAACTGCTGGCATAAACCAAATGTAATATATATTCACCTCTTTCCTTAGTCCTGGCTCAAGCCAGCCACCATATCCAGAATGTTCTTTATTGTCTCTCTCTCTACACACTCTTGGTGACTTACAAGTCTCTAGCCCTGAGCACACTGAGTAGGCTCAGGGCAGGGGTTTACACACTGTTGTTGGTTGAATGTGTGGAAGCCAGGGGCATTTCCCCGCAGGAGTGGTTGCTCACTCTGATTTTCTGCTGCTGGCTTGTGTGCTCCTTGTATCTACAAGGTACTTGCCAGATCTTTTGTCTGGTGGGGCCATCTAGCAGGTGTGGGAGAGTTCATCTACATGGGTATTATATGCGAGCGAGATGGGTGGGAAGACTGAATTGACATATTAATAAATGTTGCTTTTGAAGTTTTGGCATCTGCCGGATCCTCTATCTGATTGCCCCATGGGTGCTTTCAAACACAAGTCTCAAACCGACTGATAAGCTTTGTCCCATGAAAATTGTTCCTTATCTTTTGGCTCTTGTCCCAGCTGCCCAGACCCCAAGCCCTACACAGTATTCTGTCTCTGCTCTATCACAGAAAATGATATAGTCTCTCCATTCAACTCACATGATATTTCTCACCCCTTTCTAAGCTCTGTTTTCTGTTTCTAGACCTACATGTATCATTCTTGGCCTCTTGAAAAAACAACCTCCCAATTCACCTACCAGTTTCTAACCACCACCACTCCTCTTCAAATGCAGGCAACATATTAAAGTGCACTTTTGAAATGGTTACACTTCTGATGATAGCGTGCAGTCGCCTCCGCGGTGGACAGAGCCCAGACTATCATATGTCACAATCACTGAGCCACCTAGTTTAAGACATCATCTTTGGGATGTAAGAGCTCGAGGAAGAGGCAGCAAAGGACATTTACTCTTTTATTCATTCGGCAAGTATTGATTTACAATAACAAGATGCTGTGCGTGGTTCTAGGTCCCAGGGATCCGTGGAAGACCTTGGTTTCATGGAGTTTATATGTGAGGAGAGGCAAAGAATGAAGTCATTGGTATCTGCTCTGAAGAGGACCATGCCACTACAGCTCTGCCTTGAGAATGAGGGAAGTGGTCAGTTGTCTATGTCCTGGGCTCCTCTATAACCACGTTCTTTGCTGCATGGCTTTGTAGTTTTTTCTATGAAAAGCACAAGGATTTCCTGCTGCTTGACTTTGGAGCTGGCTTTTATGGGCATGTTAGAAGATGGGGTGCAGTGGGGTTTGGGATGGGCTTGTGTGGTTGTGTTCATCGTGTATAATTCCACTTCCACTGCAGAGACTGTCCCAGGTGACTCAATGTCCCAGAGGAAGGAGAAAAATACAAAGTACAACTAAACTGCAAACAAACGATTGTTTCCAGACATTCCCTTTTGGGAGTGGCTTCTTACTCAGCATCGATACAGGGGGTGACAGATAGTTAATTCTCTCTTTTGAGAGATTTACATGACACCCTTGAATTGGAAGTACTGGTCCTGAGGGACTGACCTGCATTAGTATGCGGTCTCGTATTTCTTCCATATGAGAAAGTAATTCTGTAGAAAAGGTACCCTCATATAGCTGTTCCAGCAGCACCTAGGAAATCTGAGACTGTCCCATATAGCCTGAAAGAACCATTTGATGAAATACTATCTCTGGACGCCATCCAGACATCCTAAGCGGCAAGCCCTTTCTTTTTCTAAAGATTATTTTTTATTATTTTAAATTAGGTATATGTGTTTATGTAAGGGTTAATATACATGAGTGCAGGTGTCTTCAGAGACCAGTGGCATTGGATGCCCTGGTGGTTCCATGGATGGGAACTGAACTCTGGTCTTCTGCAACAGAAAACTTACCCAACCATTGACCCCTCTCTCCAGCCTAGCATTGTTCTTGATTGGCACATGGGCACAGAACATGAGGGTCTATCTGGAATACGTCTGACTTAACTTAAATTAGTGAGCTTAATGAGATAGTTTGCCTGGTATCTTCTCCTGGACGATCCCTTCCCATACGAAAAGCCACAATTAATTCGGCTTATCTGTCCTCGGTGGCTAGAAGATACTCTGAATGCATTAGGATATAGAGGCAAGTGGAACATAAATGATCTGCTCTTAGAGGGGCCAGAGACGAGCAGAAGGGGCATGCCTTAGTTCTTTTTCTGTTGCTTTGATAAAGTACCCTGACAAAAAATAAGGGTTTATTGTTTGGTCCATAGTTCCAGGATGTAGTGCATCACAGTAAAGAAGTCAGGGCGGCGGGGACGTGAAGCAGCTCGTCAGATCATACCCATGATCATGAATAGAGAGAGAGCAATGAATTCCCACTGCTGCTCCGCTGCATTTCTCCACTTATACAGTCCAGGATCCCAGCCAGGGAATGGTGCCACCCACAGTGGGCGGGTCTTCCTATCTCACTTAACCAACACAGTTAAGCTAATCCCCCATAGGCAGTCCAGAGGCCCATCTCCTAGGTGACTTCTAAATTCTATCGAGTTGACATCACGAACCACTACAGGGCCATAGACTCTCGCAAGGTGGCAGAGTGTGCCTTTGATCCTAGCACTCGGGTGGCAGAGGCAGGTAGATCATTGTGAGTTTGATGCCGGAGCATCAACAAGTTCAAGGAGAACTAGGGCTGTATAGATAGACCCTGTCTCAAAACCAACCAACCAACCAACCAACCAAGAAAAAGAGAAGCAATTCTAATCTCAGTGCAGACTGGAGAGTATTTTTGGGGAAAGCCACTTACTTGTGTCGGGCATTCCTCATTCCCCCACCCACGTATGTTCTTGATTTTCAACCCTTTTGCCCTAAGCCCGGAGAAATTGCCTTTTATGGTTTGTACCCTGGGCTTCTTCAGCTTCTATTTGGGTCCAGCCATCTCGAGACAGCATCAGGATATAAGAGAGTGGAGAAGGGAGAACGTGGGATGGTTTTTTACTTCACCCCGCCCACTGGCTGCCTTTCGGCAGCTTGCTGCATTCTTCCCCAGATCTCCCCCTCTGAGCCTTTAAGTTTGGGGAGCTGTAACTGCTTCCCATGCCTGCAGATGCCGGCACACTTTCTCATCTTCATTTACTCCAACCTGCTCAGTCCTCTCTCAGTAATCTCTCCACGACACACTCTCCAATTACCTTTTTGAGCGCGCCCTGTGCTTCCTGCAAAGACGGGAAAACAAAAACATTGCCTGGAAAGGTCAATAATTCTGGCCTCCGTGCAGCTCCGTTCAATTCAATTTAGCAAACATTGACTGAGTGAGGTCTTCTCTCTCAGGCTCTGTGCCAGGAACTGGGCTCAGAGAAAACACAGACACAGAACCTACCTGCAGGGACCTAGTCACAGCTTCCCGGGAGGGAATGCAGGGAGAAAGGGAACCATGTACTGTACCTTACACGTGGTGGACAAGTAGGGTACACCTGGGTCTGGAGCTGTGAGGTGCTCCCTCCTCTAGGTCGCCTGTGTTGGTTGGGTACCCCCTACCATCTTCCAGTTGTCATAATTTTGACTTCTTTTCATGGAAGCCTAAACAGATCAGCCTATCTAGCTAGGTACTACTGGCTCCCAGTAGTGGGGCATCAGGGAGAGGAAGAGAGGCTTGGTATCATGGACCTGGGAGGCCTGAGGTAGAGATGAGAGTTGTGTTTGACGTGTGCCCTAGATGGGATTCCTGAGTCTATGAGCTCCTTCGGCTGATGTCAGGAGTGTGAACCTGGCAGACTCTGTATCCCTCAAAAAGCGATGAGGTTTTACCTCCTCTGGTTAGGGAGAGAACGCTGGAGAGAGCAGTGGTCCTGGGGCCCTCTGACTTGTGTTCTTTCTAGTGCTTTCTTTTTCTATCTTATTTACAAACCTGGGGATTGAACCCAGAGTTCTGAGCGTGCTGGTTAAGTACTCTACTACTGAACAACTCCCCATCCCCACCCCCACTCCCCCCTTTTAAGATAAGGTTTTGCTAAGTTGTCGAGGCTGGCCTGGAACTTGTGGTCCCTCTGTTTCAGCCTCTAGAGTAGCTGCTATCACATGTCTACAGCAGCAGGACGATTTCTAATATGGTCTCTGAGAATTTGTTACGACTATGAGCTTATACCCACCCTTGCTTGCTAGACTCTTGGTTGGGCATTTAATTTTGACCCGCTCGTCCATCTCTTTCTAGGACATAGCACTGTCCCTGAAGCATAGTATGACAGCAGAAAAGGCCTATTTTGCTGAACTAAAGTAATTTATTTTGTTAGAAGAAGTAGTAGGAATAACTGCGGTTATGACCCTTGTTTGAAGAATGGTTGGTGACAGAGAAGGGACCTGTGTCATTTATGACAGAGCTGGGACTTGGTACAAAGGACCACAGAGGGTGACAGGGATACAACTCAATGGAGGGAGCACTTGTTCCTTGCTGGAGACTGTTTGGAACAAGTTCACATCAGTTCTCTTACTCCAAGGACAGTCTTGGAGGTATAAATGTGAACAGCACCAGGCTTTCCAGTTGGGGCTTCAAAGACTTGAAGATATGGATCTAGGATTATACCAAGAAGAGGACTTACACCCAAATCTAGACACCCATGTTTTGATCCACCAACTTCATTCTTGAGGCAGGAAGAAAAGGAAGACACAGGTCAGCCACATATTATTTGTAAGACATTTATATATACATAGGCTTCTACACTGTGGCTCAGTTCCCTTCACCATCTCTTAAAGAGGAGGAGAAAAGGGAATCAAAAAAAAAAAAAGAAAAAAGAAAAAAGATGCGTGAAGCATCTGGATTTTAGGACCTGAGATTTTGGGAAAACTGAGCAGAACAGTGGGACTTAAATGAACCCAGGGGGACCGGGCTCCCTCTGCTACTGAGGAGCCGTGTGACTCTGACCATGCTCAATACACTCTTTGGCTTCATCTGCGTCCTTATCTATTTTCGGAGAACTTTCTTGAATTTTTGGGGGGCCGGGTGGTGGTGCTGGAGGGGTGCAGAATTTTAGCGTCAAGCACAAGTCTTCAGCGCCCTCTACTGTTCAGCTGCGGCACTGTTGATCTGATTTGTTAAGGGTCTCTTGAAAGCAAGGGCTACAGCTTTTCCGCCTACAAATAAGCTGTGAGCTACCAAGTTCATCCACAGAAGTCCATAATGTAGCAAAGAGAAAGCCAGTTCTCTCTCTTCCATCCCATCCGACTTGGAAGTCCTGCTGATCTCGCCCACACAGTTCCAATTATTTTCCTAAGTGCTGCCGCCTGACTGTTCAAGCACACGCCCTTTCCACCCGGACCCAGCACCACGCCGTCATTATGGTCACCACACTGTACGCCAGCTGCCCTTGGGCATGCCTGTCTTCGTAGCTCGAAGTCTGGTGTCGCTTGCCTTTGTAGTCTCTCCCTGCCCCCTGTGTACCGCATAGGACACATGAGCTCTCCAAACAAGTTAATTCAAAGGATGACAAGCAGACGGAAGGACAGATGAGCCAAAGAAGCTCAGTGAGCTGAAGAGGACTTGGGGGTGAAGAGGAGCTGGGAGGGTGTGGAAGCTCCCTCGTTCCAAACTTTTGGGGTTCAGGGCATCAGCAAACAGAGGGGGCAGATGGAGGGCTTTGGGGGATGCAGCTACTCACACAGGTGTGCTCACCTTGAGAAGCTGCTGCTCTCAGAGCGCACTTGGGTTTGCGAGTTACTCAGCAAGAAACATGCACTTTGAGTGGCGCTCGAGAGGGTCTATTTGTAGCTTGGTCAGTGTTTTTCCTTGTGTCCTCCAATTCTATCTGGGCTATTCTGCACTGTGGCAGAAGTGATCTTTCTGAATTTCAGGTCCATTCTCTATCCCCGAAACATAATTACAGGGTAGGGACAGATTATTGGGTTTCTTTGAAAGTGTTTTCCACATCTGCTGTCTTTTTTTTTTTTAATCATTTTTTTCACATTTGCCATTTTTAGTTACTTTAGGGTTTTTTGTTTTTTGTTTTTGTTTTGTTTTGTTTTGTTTTGTTTTTCCTGGCGCTGAGGACTAAATCCAGAGCCTTGAGCTTGCTAGACAAGCACTCTACTACTGAGCTAACTCTTCAACCCCCATTTGCTATCTTAAAAAAAAAAAGATTCTTTGGTATATGTGTCTGTGTCAGTTTCCATTTGTGTCCCTGTCTGTCTGTCTGTCTGTCTGTCTGTCTGTCTGTCTGTCTGTCTTTCCACATGTGCCAGAAGGTCAGAGATGTCCTGTAGACCCTTCTTGCAGCTGGAGTTACAGGTGGTCGTGAGATGCCAGGTCTGGGAATCGAACTTGGATCTGCTAGAAGAGCATTAAGTGCTCTTAACTGCTGAACCATGTCTCCAATCCCTACCATTTGTTGTCTTTAAAGTCTATCTTAGTCACACGTGCTAGGCAAGCACTCTGACCCTGAGCTACATACACTTCCAGGAAGGAAACCTGGGAGTCTTTGATCACCCCAAGCCTGTGAAATTGGCCTCTGGTTGTCAGAGCCATTGAGTTTTGTTTTGGACCTTGAATCTCTTGAACACGCTCTCTTAAATGACTCCATTCTTAGTTTCTAGAAACCATATTCCTAGTCTCTTTTTCGGGTATCTTTTCCCCAAGAACCTTACTTTGAAATTTCGACTGTGCTGTGCTAGGCTTGTTCCATTTCTAACTCTGCAAATTCTCCCTGGGTGATCTCATCCCTTCTCCTGACCAACCTCATGCTCATGACTCACCAAGACGATCTCAGCCCATCATTACTGAGCCCTGGGGACCATCCACCCGGATGCCTTTTTGATACTGGAACATCTCAGTGGCAATACGCTCGGGATGCTCGTGAAGGGTTCTCTTTATCTTCTCCAGCTTCCCCGAGAGGCTTTTTTTTCTCTCTCTTCTGTGTTCTTTACTTCTGTGGGTGCCTCCCTGGAGCTGGCCTGGCTTCCTGTTCTAGGATATATTATTGTTATGCAGTACCCACAGTCCTTCACCATTTTGGCTCAGAGAGTCTATTTCTTAGACTCAGCTCCTTGATGGAGGGACAAGGGAACGGCCATGTGGCATCTTCTAACAGGCTTTCATGGAGCTGTGCAGTGGTCTCCAAAGCAGGAGATGCTACAGGTGGCTGCTATGCCTTCTGCCTGAATCTCTGGATGGAAGCAGCTTGGAACAGACCTGATTTTGACCTGTAGCCAGGAACCAAGGCCAACTGAGCAAGCTCGAGCCTAGTGAACCCACAGACACCTGAATAGGATATAAATGTGTGCACGTTACGTCAGCCACCATGACTTCTGTTCACTTTTGCTGCTCACTGGCCTCATCCAACTTGCCCATTTCCCCTCCCGCGTCTGTTCTGATTCTTCCGGTTATCTCCTTTCCTGTCACGGCTGTCTCTGGCAGGCCTTTTCACCATCTCTTGCTCAGACTCTTACAAGGTCTTTTCCTGATGTCCTTACATCCAGTCTTGGGCTCCCCAGCCTAATCTCTGCACACTAGCAGAAGTGATCTTCCTAAATTCCAATTCCACCCCAGCCCTTTCTTCAGGCACCACAGGGCTTGTCCTAGGGAGGCGCCCACACCCGTGGCGTGTGAGGCACCCAGTGCTTTGGGAAGCTCAAGATCTCTGTGCTTTTCACATCACTTGAACTACTCTTGGTCCTGTCAAGCCGCATGCTGCTTCTTGCTCAGGCCCTTCTGCTGTGGTTTTTACTCTCCTCTTGCCTTGGCCAATGTCACCTCTCTTCCACCTCATCTCTCAGGTGACAGTCTGAAAACGGTTCCCCGGAGGAAAGACCCCGATCTCTTCCAACGACCATTTTCCATGCGCTTGCATAGTGACCTTGGCTGTCCTGTCAGCACCTTTATTCACCAGACTCTCTGTCTTTTTTAGTTTGCTTCTCTTTCCCATCAGACTTCCACGGAAGCGGGGCGGGGCTGTTATCTAGCTTGTTAAGTGGTTAAACAGGGCTTCGGTCATTCTGTGAACCGAAGAACTACTTGTTGGATGAGCCTTCTGTGGAAATAATACGATTGGCTCAAATAATTTGTAGATGGAAATGAAAATCGAGGAACTGAGGCACAGCGAGTGTTGAGACTGAGATCCTGGAGGTTGTCTGTGGCAGATCTGGGGTCCAGTGGGGATCCTGCCGGCACTGATTGCTGTCTGGCTTACCTACGACTAGAGGAAGCTTTGCCCTCAGCAGCACCCCGGAGGGAATTGGTCCATTTTTAGCCCCTTCGCTTGCCCCCCTCCCAGAGCAGCTCATTCAGAGTTTTCAGTAAAGGAGATCTCCAGGGACCTCGTAGACAAAATAAAGATATGACGGCCTCTTTGAGTGACCAAGAGGAGAGCTGAGATGTCGTTTATTTGTAATCATATATAAGGGGGAGGGTATGCACACATGGCAAGTATCTGCAGAGTCCAGAAGCGAGCACTGGATCCCTCAGAGCTGGAGCTATAGGTGTCTGTGAGCCACTGGGCGAGTGTGCTGGGAACTAGAGTCCTCTGACAAAGAAGCTCTTAAGCACTAAGCTGTCGTTCTAGCCTGTTGCACCCACTTTTCTGACCTTCTTCCGGGTTTCTGTAGCCTTTTATCAGACAGTAGCATCTAGAGTCTGGATTCATAGCGAAAGAGCCAGGTTTTAAATATCTGTGCTAAGTGGTAGGGGAGGGAGCTGAGGTAGTTGGATACTTCTTACAAGTAGTGGATATTTGAAAACTAGTATTGGGGGTTGTATAGAGGAAGTATACAGAGGAGAAAATACCAGGAAACTTCATGACCTTCACTTTCTTAAGTAAGACACCAAAGGCATAAGGGAGAAAAATACTCACTGAACTCTGTCAAAATGAAAAACCTCCATGTATGAGGGAATGAACCGTACACAATGCGGTAAAGAGTGAACCCACAGAGTCGCCTCACACTCACGGAAACAGCCATTGGCGGGCAGGTGGCTCAGCGGCTCAGATATTTGCTCTGTAAGCATGAGGTGCTGAATTCAGATCCCCAAACCCACATAAAAAGCCAGCTCTGCTGAGACACATCTGTAAGCCCAGCCCTGGGGTGACAGAGACACCACAATTCTGGGAGTTTGCTGGCCAGTCAGAGAGACCTCCTTGTTTGGAAAAATCAAGTGGAAGGGATGAAGTGATGGCTGAGCAGTTGAGAGCTCTCGCTACTCTCTCAGAAGTTCCAAATTCCATTCCTAGTATGCATCTTCTGAGGCTCACAATTGCCTAGGCAGCTCCAGGGGACCTGACACCCCCTTCTGTCCTCTATGGGTACCTGTACTCACATAGCATAGACACAGAGACACCCATACGCTTAAATAAAAACAGAAGTAAATGTTTAAATAGAATAAGTTGGAGACCAATTAAGAAAGGCTTATGGTACTCTCTCACCACAAACAAGTACACACACACACACACACACACACACAGAGAGAGAGAGAGAGAGAGAGAGAGAGAGAGAATTGTTTAATTATAACAACTAGTGCCAAAAGACATAAAGAAAATTGTAACTCTCACACAACACTGTTGAGAATATAAAATGACGGAGCTTTAAAAAGCTTAAACTGGGTGGTAGTCGGGAGAAATGGTGCACACCTTTAATCCCAGCACCTGGGAGGCAGAGGCAAGCAGATCTCTGAGTTTGAGGCCAGTCTGGTCTACAGAGTGAGTTTTAGGACAGCCAGGGCTACACAGAGAAACTGTGTCTCAAAAAAGAAACAAAACAAAACAAACCACCACCACCACCACCACCAACAACAACAAAACCCAAATACTAAAACTGGAATTACCATATGACCCAGTGACTCTACTTTAGTCCCAAAAGAATTGCAAGTGGAGACCTGAAAACACATTTGCATGCCTGTGGTCCTAGCAACATTGGTCACTACAGCCAAAACACGTGAGCAACCTAAGTGTTCATTGGTGGTTGACCCAAGAAAGTGCACTGGGTACACTCAACGGTTAGGTCCAAAGGAAGGGACGTTTATAAAATGATGGAATAATTTTCCGACTTTCAAAGGAGGGGGGGATCCTGACACACACACGAAAACACTACATCCAGTAAAACCAGCCAGCCACACAGACAGAGCTGTATGTGGCTAAGAGTCAAGTTCCTAGAGACCCAGGGAGAGAGGTGATGGGGTGTCTGCAGTAGGGGTGGGCATGTGCTGGACGAGCACAAGATCTCAGAAGTCACGTATTGGCATCACGTGACACTCCGGATGCACAGAACCGTGCCTGCAAACTGTGCCTACAAATGCTTGGAACTGTGTGTGCCACGTATATTTTATATTGTGATCATATATTTTATCACCATGAAGTTTTTAAAGTGACATACAAACACATGATCTACTGATCTCAAATTCTCCCAAAATTGCAATTGATAGGCCAAAAATGTACTTTAAGAAAACCCATTAAGGGCATATGCCTTTAATCCCAGCACTCGGGAGGCAGAGGCAGGTAGATCTTAAGAGTTCAAGGCTGGTCTAGTCTACAGAGTGAGTTTCAGGACAGCCAAGGCTACATAAACCTTGTCTCAAAAGAAAAAAAAATCCAATAAAGGGCTGGTGAGATGGCTCAGTAGGTTACCTTCTGAGGTGCTTACCCCACAGGCCTGGCAACCCATGTTCAACACCCAGAACCTATGTAAAAGATGGAAGAAGAGAAGCGGCTCCTCAGGGCTGCTCTCTGACCTCCACATACACCCATGTACACACACAATAATAAACAAAAATAATCCATTAAAACCAGGCATGGTGCCAAGCACCTGCAATCCCACCACTCAGGGGACTGAGGCAGGAGGATCTGAAGTTCAAGGCCAGCCTAACTACATAGCAAGACCTTGTCTCAAAAAAATTTTTTTTAAAAAAAAAAACTTGATTTGAACTTATACAATGATGGAATAATCTTCTATTTAATGGGTACAGAGCTTCAATTCTGCAAGATGAAGAACTTTACAGGTTGGGTGTGTAATAATGAACTTAGACACTACTGGCCTGTAGACTCTCGAATGGTTAAGATAGCAAACTCCTTGCTGTCTATTTTACAATTAAAACTTTTAAGAGTATCTGTGACACGGCTGGGTGTGGTGGCACATGCCTATAAATCTCAGCAACACTCGGGAGACTGAGGTAAGGGGATCGTGAATTCCAAATCAGACAGAATTATGTTAAAAAAAATGTTCCAGGAATCTACTGAAAACTGGGAAATGGTGATTAACAGCCACAGGGATGAAGAAACCTCCGTGGTTGTTCGGGAAGTTAACTGGGACATTCTCTGGGACAGTCCCTCCCAGTCTCAAGCCACGGGACCTAGAAGATGGGTGAAAGCAGGCTGAGGGCCTGCCCAGACTTTCTGACTTTGATGACCTGGGTGGAGGGAGGACTTTGAATTTCTAATAAGTATAAGCTTAGGGACCAGGCAATGCTGCACTTGTCTGCGCTCCCTCCTCCTTCTCCTCTCTGGAAAGACACAGCATCTATCCCAGGTAGAGTGCAGAGTACACTCAAGGGCCCTCAAGGGATCAGGACTCTGCAGACTATGCATATACACACATAAAATTCTCACACTTTGAAGATACACAATGAGGAGAAAAAAAGAGACGAGAAAGAGACTGGAAGAAACTGTTAAGCCTAATATATACAAAATGCACCAGTATTAAGCTTGGCTACCAACTGGAGTTCATTCCAGTTGTTCTAATAATTTTTAGACTGTAGGCACTCTTGAAGCCGACCCCTGGATCCAAATGAAGACTACCACTAGGCCCAGATATGATGGCCTACTCAGCAGTCTAGAGACTGAGGCAAGGAGGATCATGAGTTCAAATCTCATTACACAAAGAGACCCTATCTCTAAAATAAAACAGAAATAAAAAGAAATCTAGAACAGATTAATAAATGGATCAGATCCATTTCTGAGGAAGGCTCCCTTCCCAGCCAATGACCCCCCAAATTCTCTCTCCATCTTCCAGATGCCTCATCTGAAGCCTCATATTAATGGAACCAAAGATTCTTTATGTCTGTGTCATGCACCCTCCTTGTTATACCTTGTAGGAAGTATCTTGTCCTTTGTCAGTGAATCCCACAGATGAGTGTCACACTGCTGTTGGTGGACATCCAGGTTACCTCTTAACTCTTGTAAGTGATGCAAAGACTACTCATATACGTACATGCTGGAGAGTATTGGTCTCGGGTCTATGCTGAATGGTATTGTTTGGACATAAGATTTACTTGACTTTAATTAATACCATCCAGTACCTGAGAATTCCAATTGTCCTATATATTTGCCAACGCCAGGCAATATCATTGTTTAAATTACTGTAAATAATAAGGGAGAGGCATGTGCAGCTTTATTTGCATAATCCTGATGAGTAATAATAAGTACTTCTTTATACACTGGCCATTTTGATATTTCTCTTCAGTCTTTAGCTTATTTTGTTATGGGATAGATTTTTTTTATTGATTTGTTAAGGGTCTTTACATATGATGTATACTAGTCCTTTGACAAAGATATGTATATTTTTAATTACTCTCTACCAATCTGTGGTTTGCCTTCTTGGTTTTATGGTTTTGGTCTTTTGGTTGTTAGAAGTGATTAACCTTAATGAAAATGCCTATCAAGTTATTTGTTACTTTATATACTTTGTTGTATTCTATTTTGAAAACTGATGCTTACCCTAAGTCCATGAAGCTATTCTGCCATGTTTTCTTTTAGAATTTTTTAAAGATTTATTTTATTTTTAACTGTGGGGTTCAGGGTATGTGCACTCAAGTGCAGGTACCTTCAGGGGTCAGAAGAAAACATGTGACCCCTGGAGTTGGATTTAAAGGTGGTTTTTGGCCTGATCGGTGTGGGCATTGGGAACAGAGCTCAGACCCTCTGCAAGAGCAGCAACTGCTTTTAACCGATGAACCATCTCTCCAGCCCCTCCTTTTAAAACCTGTATTATAGCAATTGCTTTTATCTTTATACCCACAATTCAACATGTAACCTGTGTATGTTGTGAAGGATTCAATTCCTTCCTTCCTTCCTTCCTTCCTTCCTTCCTTCCTTCCTTCCTTCCTTCCTTCCCTCCTTCCCTCCTTTCTCTTTCCCACCTCTCTCTCTCCTGGAACCCCAATTGACTCAACTTCATATAATGACATTTTACTGATCCACACCTCCACTGATTTGCTGTTAGAACACCTGTCCTAGGTCATGTGATCGAGTGAGTGAGACTGACCTCCCATCCATTTCAATGGTCCATCTGCTGTAATTACATCAGGGTTATTTGAGGGGAGGGGACAGGGTTTTTCTGTTTGTGGTGGTGGTTCTTTAGTTAAGGCCTCAGTTTGTAGCTCTGTCTGGCCTAGAACTCACTATGTAGACCAGATTGTTTCCAAATTCTCCAAGCTCAGGGATTAAAGGTAGGTACCATGCTCATCAGTCAGTTTGTTTCGTTTTCCTTTGAGGTAGGGCCTTGCGGTGTAGCTCTGGCTGTCCTGGAACTCCCTTTTAGACCAGGTTGGATTTGAACTCACAGAGATCAACCTGCCTGTCTCCCAAGTGCTGGGATTAAAGGTGTGTACCACCAACCCAAGTTTAGTTTGTTTTTAATGCAAGTTTATAACTGGTGGTGGTCGTCCTCTTAACACTACCCACCTTCAGCCCCTGCTTTCCCAGGTCTTTTGCAGTCATATAAATTTGGACCAAACTCCCCAGTGTTCACTCAAATGAAACTAGAATTTTTGGAGTCACAAATGGTTATGAGCTGCCTGATATGGGTTCTGGGAATGAAACTCAGATCCCCTGGAAGATTAATGCATGTTCATAACCACGGAACCATCTCTCAAGCAGAGGCTATTTTTTTTTTTGATTTTTTGAGACAGGGTTTCACTGTCTAGCCCTGGCTGTCCTGGAACTCACTCTGTAGACCTGGCTGGCCTCGAACTCAGAAATCTCCCTGCCTCTGCCTCTGCCTCCTAAGTGCCGGGATTAAAGGTATGTGTCACCACTGCCTGGTGTAAATTTTTTTAGAACTAACACTGTGGGGCCTCTGCAGCAACCATGACCAGAGGCAAGTATTTACAACTAAACTATGTAGTCGTCTCACTCTGCACAGCAAATTGTGTCAAGGCTTTGCCGTCTGCAGACATAACCTTGTGTGAAGATTCTGACTAGAGTGGTACAGGCTTGCTTTTGGCTTGTTCTGATGCGTGGAGGATGCGTCTCAAACAGAATCCTTAACATGTAAGACTTCTGGGACTGGAGATAACACAGTGGTTCAAAATGTGGGATGCTCTTCCAGAGGACCCAGGTTCAACACCTAGAACCCATCTGGCAGCTCCCAGCAATCTATAACTCCAGTTTCAGGGGATCTGATGCTCGCCAAGACCGTGTTTGCATGTAGTGCACAGACATACATACAGGATAACACCCACTTGCATACATAACTAAATCTTAAAAACAAAACATATAAGATGTTCACAGGCTCCAGTGCCAACAGTGGTGCCTATGTCCAAGGTGCATTGTGAGAAGTGTTCGGAAAGCTTGAAATACCTGGAGAGTGTCAGACTTTCAAGGAACACTGTCTGTTATCATTGGAACGGGGCTGTCTCCTGAAAGAATGACGCTGTAAGGCAGGCGATGCAGAGTGGAGAGGGAGGAAAGGGATTCTCCCTGGTACTCAGCAACAGGACTCAGGTCCCATGACAAAGTGACTGGTTGAAGGCAGCTGGGCATGCGTGGGCATACATGTGTGCATTTGTATGTACACTAAGAACTGTCCGTCCAGGCATGGGTATGGCAGAGTTACCATAAAAGAGAAAAAGCTTGTAATGAGAGTTGGGAATTTGAGAATGACACTGGGGACCAGCAATGTGGCTAGGTGGGTAAAGGTGCTTGCTGCCAAGTCTGACAACCTGAGTTTGATCCTCAGAACGCTATGTGATGGAGGGGAAGGACTGACTCTGTGACATATATCCACAGGAGCACTGTGACCATGTGCAACACACACACACACACACACACACACACACAGAGAGAGAGAGAGACAGACAGACAGACAGACAGAGTAAAAATTAAAAAGAAGAAGGCCTGTGGATCACCTGTCTCAATAACAACAGAATGACAACCACAGGTGGACAGTATAAGCAAACTGAGCACACTCCTTTCTCCTTAAGTCTGGGAAAAAAAAATACTGTACTGACTGCAGATAGGGCTGGAGAAATGTCCTGAGGGTCTTGGATTTATCTCAGGATATCAGTGCCCGAGGAGGGGAGCAAGACAGCCTGTCGTTAGATGAGGTGGGAGTATCAGGCCATTTCATTTGCATATTAAAACAGTGATATCAATCTATGGAGAGGCAGTATAAAAAGCCCTTTAATGAATGTAATTAAGTCATTTGATCTTTGCAGCAACCCCACGGAGTAGATGCTGTTATCATCCCCATCTCTCCAGATGAGGAAATAGAGGCATTCAGCAGTTAGTCAGGTTTCCCAGAGTCTCACAGTCAATTACACCGAACTTAAGTCCCAGAGATCAAGTTCTTAATCCCTGAACTCCAAGCAGGTGAACGTAGGCATATAAATCTTCATAAAGTCACCATATCACCATTTCTACCTAGTGCTTTCGCTATTTTCCGCTTTTAGATGCAATAGACACTTCTGCACATGTAATTTTTCTCTTCTGTTGAATCACCTCTTCAAGACTGCCTCCTTCAAATGGCATGATTTCGTCCCAGGCGATAAAAACACTTTATAGTTGTTGCTACACGTTGTATTTGCCAAGCAGGCAGCACCAGTTTACAATGTCATTACCAGGGTATGACTTTGCCACTTTCACCACCACCATAAGGAGCGGAGGAAGAACCATCTGTTGACATAAACACCCAAGTCTATCGTACTTAAATTTAAGATACACAGCTGGTTGTCGGCAATTTGCAGCGTGTGATGTGGTAAATGGCCTTTCAGCTGGGATTCTCAAAGTCTCTCTGACTTCCAGGCCTTTTAGTTTACCACATTGGGTTCGCTGGGGTTGAACGTTCATCCTCCACTGTTCTAGACCCTGCGATTCTAGCCTATGTAGAATTTCAGAGGTGAGCAGCTGTGCTTGGCTTTCTATCTACAGTGTGTACTAAATGCAGACAAGCTGGCTGAGGGTGTGAATTAAACCCATAGTTCTTCCTTCCTTCCTTCCTTCCTTCCTTCCTTCCTTCCTTCCTTCCTTCCTTCCTTCCTCCCTCCCTCCCTCCCTTCTTCCCTCCCTCCCTTCCTTCCTTCCTTCCTTCCTTCCTTCCTTCCTTCCTTCCTTCCTTCCTCCCTCCCTCCCTTCTTCCCTCCCTCCCTTCCTTCCTTCCTTCCTTTTCAATTCTGCTCATACTGAAAGGGGCTCTGGGATCAACAGAATGACAGAGTCACTGGAGCCAAGTGACCTTGTCCAAGTCTTGGTTTCTTTTTGTTCGCTAGTTCCGACTGGGTGGCCTTGACTAAATTCCACAACTTCCTGATGCTTAGGTTTTACTTTTCCTTATCTTTAAAGTGGGGAATAATAATACTCTCCCTGAGGTTTTTCCTGTAATAATGTTTGCAAACCTCTCACTCTTAGATGTTGGAACCTGTAATTATTAGTTCCATTGTGCAAGACAGGTTATCTCCTACTACACATCCTCTGCTCAGCCTGGAGCATGTGAGCATCTCTAGAGACCATCCTGGACCAGCTTTCTATCTGCATCCCAAAGCCCAGCCTAGGACATGGCAGACCCCAGGAGGATTTGTTTACTGAATAACTTGGAAAAGAAAAAGGAAGGGCTGGAGAGATGGCTCAGCAGTTAAGTGCACTGACTGTTCTTCCAAAGGTTCTGAGTTCAATTCCCAGTAACTACATGGTGGCTCACAACCATCTATAATGGGATCCAGTGCCTTCTTCTGGTATGCCTGAAGACAGCTAAAGTGTATGTATATATATACTGTATATATACATACATACATACATATATATTATTAAGAAAGGAAAGGAAAGGAAAAAATTCTCCTGCAGCCTTCCTGAAAACCACCACATAGTCAGGGTACACACTCGAAATCAAGAGTCTGAGAACTCACTTGAGTTCTTGTTCTTTGAATGCTCAGGCAGCCTTTCATATTGATGGGGAATTGGTTCCTGGGTTGTTCCAGATACTCAACTCCTGGATGTTCAAGTCCCTCATATAAAATGCTTTAGTACATGCATGTAACTTGTGCAGTCCTCCTGTATACTCCAACCACATACTTAGGATGCCTAATCACATACTTAGAAGGTAAACTCCAAGGTCTTGCTCCAAGATTAACACAAGGCTGTTAGTAATCAGTACAGTTGCATGCTTTTCCCTCAATGTTTTTGACTGGTCTGAACCTACAGACATGAATGGAGCCTTAGGGTCTTGTTTATGGAAAACCTGTGGCCAGCGGAGGCTCACTATGTTATGCATGGTAGATGCTCTTCCCTCCACGTTGTTACTCTGTTACCTTCTCGATTTCCAAATGGAACCGAATCTGTGCCCGAGGCGAGCTTTGGCAAAGGTTTTGGTGGCATTGGAAGCCAGGCGCTTGCTTAGAAGTTCTGGTTTTGTCACTGAGAATCCAGAAAACCCCTTGGGCCTGGGTTTTCTCTCTGAGTCTGTGTGTATGCACATGTGTGTGCAGGGACCCACGGAGGCCAGTAGAGGGCATCAGCCTTCCTACAGCTGGAGTCATAGGCAATCGTGAATTGCTCAGCCTGGGTACTAGGAACCCAGGCCCTTGAAAGAGGAACAAGTGCTCTTAACAGCTGGAGCATCTCTCCAGCCTCTTGTTTGGTTTGGACTCTGGATAAACAAGTGCTCTAACTGGCGGTTTTAACAAAGCCAGTGTGCATTATTTTCAGCATGCTAATGTGACCAAACCTGACATGTCAACTTTGCATCCAAGCTCCGCTTCCAAACCTATCTTCTGACTACAGTTTGTTCTCATCAAAAATAGGCTTGCTGCTTTGGTGAGGTGTTGGTGCTGGGACAAGTTTTTATGAGTAATCCCCACAGGAATAGGAAGTAGGTTAATTTGGATGCCCAAGCTTGTGGGGTGTGTTAAACAATGGGCTTATGCTGTTTTAAAAATCAGTTTGAAAAGTACTTTTTTTTTTTCACCCTAGTTAGTATTTTTGGATTTGAATTTGGCAGAGGGTATTTCTAGAGGCTTAGCTGAAAAAGTGATCTGGCTGGTGTTTTATACCTGGGACGTTCTTTATGATCTTTCACTGGGCCAGCAGCCTTCACATATTGCCTTGGTGAATCTGTTTTTGTATTTGTTAGCCTGCTACTCAAAAGTCCAGACTAGACTACACAAACCTGCAAAACACAGGTCTAGTCAAGTCATCCTCTTGCTTGAAGGTGTTTATCGGCTGTTCCTGCATCTCTTATAACCAAACCCAAAGTCATCCTGGCTTGAAAAGAGCCGATCGTCTCTTGATGCTACCAGTTAACCTCCACACTCCCCATAGCTTCTTTAGAGCTTCCCCCACTTGGTCTGTCTTTCCCTCTCTTTGTTTATAATTGGGGTAAAATCCACATATCCTAGAATTAACCATGTATTGTGGGGTTTCTCTTGTTATGAAACACCGTGACCAAAGCAACTCAGGGAGGAAAGGGTTTATTTGGCTCATGCTTCCATATCACTGTTCATCATCAAAGGAAGTCAGGACAGGAACTCAAGCAGGGCAGGGACCTGGAGGCAGGAGCTGATGTAGAGCCCATGGAGGGGTGCTGCTTACTGACTTGCTCAGCCTGCTTTCTTATAGAACACAGGACTACCAGCCTGGGGCAGCCCCATCCATATCACTAATGAAAAAAAATGCCCCACAGGCTTGCCTACAGCCTGATCTTATGGAAGTGTTTCCTCAGTTGAGGTTCTCTTCTCTCCAATGACTATAGCTTGTGTCAAGTCGACATAAAACTAGCCAGCGCTGTGTTAAATACACGAATACTCTGGTGTTTAGTTCGTTTCCAATGCTGTGCAAGTATTAAGCTGTCAACCTGGGAGGATCTAGAATCACTTAGGGGGCAAACCTCTGGGTATCTGTGAGGAAGTTTTAGTTTGTGTTAACTGCGGTGTGAAGACCCCTCCTAAGTGTAGGTTTAGGGTCTAGACTGAATCAAAAGGAGAGACGGAGCTAAGCAGCAGCATCCACTGCTCTCTCTGCTTCCTGACTGCAGATGAGATGGCCTCATGTCCCTGCTGCTGTGTCCTTCAAGCCACGATGCACACTAGACCTTAGAACTGTGAGCCAAAGTAAACCCTTTCTTCCCCGAATTCTTACTTTGTCACAGTAACAAAGGAACCACATGCACACTAGACCTTAGAACTCTGAGCCAAAGTAAACCCTTTCTTCCCTGAATTCTTACTTTGTCACAGTAACAAAGGAACCACATGCACACTAGACCTTAGAACTGTGAGCCAAAGTAAACCCTTTCTTCCCCGAATTCTTACTTTGTCACAGTAACAAAGGAACCACGATGCACACTAGACCTTAGAACTGTGAGCCAAACTAAACCCTTTCTTCCCTGAATTCTTACTTTGTCACAGTAACAAAGGAAAGCCTTAGTACAGCTGCAATCTAGTTTCCAGGGATTTTTATCACCCCCAAAGGAAATCCTGTCTTAAGAAACCTCCCAAGCCGGGCGGTGGTGGCGCACGCCTTTAATCCTAGCACTTGGGAGGCAGAGGCAGGAGGATTTCTGAGTTCGAGGCCAGCCTGGTCTACAAAGTGAGTTCCAGGACAGCCAAGACTACACAGAGAAACCCTGTCTTGAAAAACCAAAAAAAAAAAAAAAAAAAAAAGAAACCTCCCATTCTGGCTCCCAGCTGTGAGTAATCTACATTCTGTCTATAGATTTGCCTATTTAGTATACTGCATATACATCAAATCATATAGTCCCAGATTTTTGAGTCTGGCATCTTTAGCTTAGCTTAATGTTCTCAAATTTCATCCATATGGTTGCATGTCTCCGAGTCTTGTTCTCTTTAATGGCAGAGGTTGGACTGATAGTCTCCTGTCTGAACAGTTCACATTTGATTTATCCAATGACCCACAAGTGGGCTTTTGGGTTACCCCTATCTTTTGGATAGTGTGAATAGTGCATATATGTGCCCACCTGATTTATATTGAGATATAATGCATATCTATTCCAACCTTGCTGGCTCACAGGTACTTCTATATTTAACACATGAAAGACCTACCAGACTTTTTTTCCTTCTCTTCTCTGTAACCATAACAGTATATTTAAGAGAATACATGCCATAGTAAACTATGAGATATCTTTAGTAATAACAGATTGTATAGGTATTTGGGGACAGGGATAATGTCTGGAATTCATGTGCCAACTTCTAGAACCTGGCACAGGGGCTTCACAAAGATAATCAATAAATACTTGAGGTTTGGATTGCCTTTAGAAGGACTGGCTCATGTGTGTGTGTGTGTGTGTGTGTGTGTGTGTGTGTGTGTGTGTGTGTGTCTAAGCCATAGGTCAACCTTTGGAGCCATCTTTCTTTTTCTTTTGGAGACAGGGTCTCTCATTGGACAGGAACTAGGGTAAGTTGGCTGTCCATTGAGCCCAAGAATCTGCCTGTCTCAGCCTTGCTAGTCCTGGGATTGCAAACATGTATTTCCATGACAATATAAAAAAGGGAGAGAGAGAGAGAGAGAGAGAGAGAGAGAGAGAGAGAGAGAGAGAGAGAGAGAGAGAGCAGGTCCATCTAGGAAAACTCAAAGAGAGGGGAAGACCATTGTGGGAGGATTAGTTAACACACTCTTAGGCTTTTACTCTTGGTTTGCCTTTAACTCGTAACTATGGCGAATCACGTTCTTCTGCCAAACGAAAAGATCAAATGTTTCAGTGATACACACACACACAGTCTTTTTGTTGCTTTATGTAGTGGAAATACGACTTGAGACCTGTGAACTGAGGCTGGAGAGACGGCTCAGAGATTAGGAGCACTCGTTGCTCTTGCAGAGAGGTTCTGGGGCAGGTTCACAACCATCCACAACTCTGGTTGAATCCCTCTTCTGACCTCTGAGGGCACCAGGTACACACGTGGTGCATATACACACATGCGGATGGAACGCTCATATACGTAAAATAAAATAAATGAATGAATAGTAAAGGAAGTATGAAGTCATAGGTGTGAGCCTGTGGGGCTCATTTGCTGTGGGAGAGCATGGCGGCGTGGGTAGGGAGGAGGCCAGGCACGAGCTCGGCCTGATTCTTCCTCACATCCCAAGAACCTCAGAAAAGGTGCAAGACTCCAAGTCCCTCACGCGTTCTGAGCCTCTCGAAGATGAAGAAAGCTTATAGACACATTGCTTTTCAAAAACACATTTTCAAAAAGCAATATAGGAGTCTTTAAGATTTAAATGGCAGGAATGGAGAGATGGTTCAGTGGTTAACAGCACTGGCTGTTCTTCCGGAGGACCCGAGTTCAGTTCCTCGCACCCACATGGTGGTTCACAACCATCTGTAACTCCAGTTCCAGGGGAATCTGTTACCTTCTTCTGGCCTCTTCAAGCAAGGTACACAGATTCATATACATACATATATACATTACATACATATATACATGCAGGCAAAATACTCATGCACATAAAATGAATAAGTCTTTTAATAAGAGATTAAAATTGCAATTGGAGGGCTGGGAGCGCAGCTCCACGGTGTGTGTGGTGCTTGCCCTTCAATGCGTGAGGCCCTAAGTTCCATCCCAACGCCAAGAAGCAAATACAAGATTTTTAAAAAAGTAACTTAAGTGAGGATGGAATCAGGAAGCTATCTTGAAATATAATAGTATGAGGCTGAGAAGGGAGTTCTCTAGCCTCTTCTCTCAACTTTTTATATTAAAAATCAAAAGATATTGAGGGCACATTTCATGACCAGAGCTGCCAAACGTCTTTTGCTATGAACTGAATGGATTCCTGACCCGCGAGAGAATTTCCTGTACCAAGGCTCAGCACAGGGGTGGACAGGCCTTGTCTTGTCTTGTGCTTGGTTCCTTCGCTTTCTCTGCCTCTCTCTTCTGACAAAACGTCTTGAGAGCACGCCGTTTACACCCTGTTCCACTTACATACTTTCCCCCTCTCTTTGCTTCTGAATCAGAGCATAGCAGAGCCCTCCATCCCCACCTCATACTATGCGCCTCAACAGTGGCCACTGCTGACCTGACCCCTTACTTCCCCTGGCCTGCTTGGCTTCTTGATTGCCACTGACGCCCATGAGTAGGCCATGTCTGGGGTGATCCTGCCTGAACCTCAAATTCTCCTGTGTTTATTCAGCTTGAGAGACAGGAACTGTCTCAGGCAGTGAGCTGGGAAGATAGCTTACGCAGATGCCTGAATTACTGGGGACACTGAACGCCGTACTCGCTGTACAGAATGAACACGATTCCTAGACCGCTGTTAGCCCCCTCCTTTTATTTTTGTGGGGCTCTTCTGGAGAATTGGATCTACCCTTTCACAGGAGAGCCCCGATGATGAAAACAGAAAGAAAATTCAAGCTTAACATCGATCCCTTAACTTCCTCAACATTGACTTTTGCTTCAAAATGGGAACAAACAATAAGAATACACTCTACCCCAATCCCTCCACTTCTTAAGAGAACTCACGGTTGTCCTCGGGTGGCCCACGTGGTGGTAACCCCTCCTGCTGCTCTACCATGCTGACTGGGAAGCTGTAATCCTTTAACTAGCACTTCAGAAAAGCGCCGGTCTGTCCTGCAAAGCCCGGGACGTGTCTCAGAAGTCTCGCCTCCATCGGCTTCCAAGCGCTAATGGTACAGGATTATTTTCTTCTGGGTAAACCTGTGAAACAGGTCTTCAGGCTCCAGTTCGTGTGTCAGAGTTTTTAATTGATTCTTCACCAGGTCTATCCACCCCATAATAGTAGTGCTGTGCGCAGGACATGTTTTACAGGAATAGTCACTCGGAGCTTAATTTGTTGTCGCATAGCAGACAGACTGTTTCACAATGCAAATAAATTTGTTTTGCGCCCTGACGATTGTGCTTGAGGAAGAGCTCTTTCCTGAGGCTGAGCGCGGCCCGAGAGGTCCCCGCCTCGTGAGCACGGCTTCTTGCCAGTCCTGAAGAAAGAACAGTTCAGTAGAAAAGAGTACTGCCAGGGGCCTGGACCACCAGACAGGGGTGATCCAACATGAAGCACCGTATATGTTCTCTCATTTAATCTTCTTGATAATATTGTAAGGAGGGAAGGATGGCCGCCATTATGCTCATTTTATAAGTAAGAATACTGGGGCCCAAAGAGGCTCGTGCCCTGCTCAAGGAAACACAGGGAGTAAATGGCCAAGTAAGGCTAAATGGCAGATGCTCTGTTTAGTAATTACTATCTTCCTTGGCGAGTAGCCAAGCTCATGCCATGAGACAGGTCTATTTTCTATTTCTCATGTTTCATAAATTTTAGAGACTAAAAATTTTATATGTATGGGTGTTTTGTCTGTGTGTATGTTCACGCATCACATATATGTAGTACCTAAGGAGGTCAGAAGAGGGCATTAGACCCCCCCACACACACACACACCTCAAACTGGAGATACAGATAGATATGAGCCACCACGTGGGTACTCGCAATTGACTTGGGGTCCTTTGGGATGTTGAGTAAATCAAACTAACTTTCAAGTGGACAACATCGTGATCTTTTACCTAGGACCTCACTGGGCCTTTTCCACCTCTGTAAGGGCTAAATGGGTTATCCTCATGTGGCCTATAAAACAAGCCTGATTCAGTGGCCTTGCCTAAGCATTATTATGTGCTGAGTAATGCAAAATAATCTGAATTTTTATTCCTGTAACTCAAAAAATCCTGAAGGAAATCTGTCTGTGATAGAGTGGATCCTTCTGTCAGGATCTTGTCATGTCCTGTCCCCCTTTCCTTCCTACTTGTTCTATCCACCCATCTGCCTGCTCTGCATCCATTCATCCATCTGCCTGCCCTGAGTCCCTCCCTCCCTCCATCCATCCATCCATCCATCCATCCATCCATCCATCCATCCACCCACCTGCCCTGTCTGTCTGTCTGTCTGTCTGTCTGTCTGTCCGTCCGTCCGTCCATCTGTCTGTCTATTTCTATCTATTATTTATCATCTAATCTAGCTACCCATCTATTTTATGTTTACACATGTATCTGTATTTATCATTTATTCCCTCACCTGCCTTCCTCATGTCTATTTCTCTTCCCTTAGTCAAATTAAATCCTAAATCTCTCAAATTGAGATAGTATAGTGTTTAAAAAAATATGCTCAATTCCTCCCCATTTTGTTTTCTCTGTCTCTTTTTTTCCTGTTTGTCCCTCTTTCCTCCCTCCTTCTTTCCTCCCTCCTTCTTTCCTCCCTCCTCCTTCCCTCCCTCCTTCTTTCCTCCCTCCTCCTTCCCTCCCTCCTCCTTCCTTCCCTCCTCCTTCCCTTCCTCTTCCTTCCCTTCCTCTTCTTCCTCTTCCTTCTCCTCTTCCTTCCTATTTCTCCTCTTCTGACACTTCCAAACCCAGTAACAGCCCTCTTTCCCCTTCAACACAAGGAGAAATATTCCCACATCTGCGCAGTGCGGCTGGGGAGAGAGCACGGCGGGTACAGAGCCATCAGCAGTGTGCTGGGGCTGCCACACAGGATGGGGCAGCGAAAGAAGAGCCAGGGAAGCAGACAGTGCTTTCCTTGGTGAAAGAGAAGGTGCAGTCAGATTACGATTTGTTAGTATTTTTCTTTGTCCCTTGTCAAACTGTTTTACAATGGAGAGGAACAGAGGCTTCCCAAGACCACACAACTAGTGACAAAGCTATAACTTAAGTCTGTATTAGTGACATGAGTCCTTTGTTTGTCTCTTTTTTAAGACAGGGTCTTTCTATGTTTACCTAGCTGTCTTGAAACTCACAATCTAGACAAGGCTGGCCTCGAACTCAGAGGTCTGTTTGCCTCTGCCTTCTGAAAGCTGAGACAGAAGGCTGTGCCACTGTGTCACTTCCACCTGTGCTTATTCTATTAACAAGTGGGGGAATGTCTGCGTCTGTATAACTCTGGTGAGAAGGGCATTACTCACTTTTCTCATTGCTCTGACCAGTCACATGTTGAGGTGGTGTGTAGGGGGAGTGGGGAATTGCCTCGGCTCACAGTTTGAGGATACAATCCATCATGACCAAGCAGGCAGAGGTGAGAGCGCTCTCAGCTGTGGCAGCAGGACTGTGAGGCTGCTTGAGTGTACCAGACAGCGGAGCAAGGGGACTGCTCGCTCAGTTGTCCTCTTCCTTTTCTCCTTTTTAACTTAGTTTGGGACCCTAGGTCAGGCAATGGTGCCATCCACGTTTAGAACGGGTGTTCCCTCTTTAGTTCTTTCCAGAAACTCCCTCACAGGGTCAACTGCAAGGGTACCTCATTGATGTCCTAGATGTTTCGTGCACATGCCTACACAGACAAACTGAGATATACACAATTGAAAAAATCAAATAAATCTTTAAAAATTATTGCAGGGGGAAAGTCAAACAATTAAGATCCCCTCTCTCCTCCTGCTGAACATTAATGCAGAAGTGTCAATGCAAGAAAGCTATAAAAACTATCCAGAGTTATAGGAGATCCATTGGTCTAGTGCCAGCCAGTCAGAGGGCAACCTGAGAGGCATGGGGTGGTGTTGAGGGGAACACAACACACCCACCAAACAGTGAGAATAGAAAACTTTAGCACTGTTCTCCTATTACAGAACAGACTTTAGAAAAGAGAACATACAGGTGTGTAACTCCACCACTCACACACCTTATTTGTTTTTCTATTCAAATAGTAGGATATTGTTCACAGCTTGTTTTACATTAGTTTACGTTTGTCAACATTTACTCTCTCTGTGGCCTAGGATATCAATAATCTTGGGGAGTGTTCCATGTAAGCTGAAAGGGTGTACATCCTGCTGTTTGGGGCTATCATACTCAGTCAGGTTCAAACGAATTAAGTTGGTGGGAGTTTGGAGATTTGCTGTTATCTTGTTTTTGTGTGTGGGTGTGTGCATGGGTGTACTCGTTTATGCAGATATGAATGTATGTATAAAGGATAGAAGTCACACGTGCTGTTTCTCAGGAGCCCTCTGCCTGTCTCCTCCCTCCCTCCCTCCCTCCCTCCCTCCCTCCCTCCCTCCCTTCCTTCCCTCCTTCTTTCCTCCTCTTCCTCCTTCTCCTCTTCTTCCTTCTCCTTCTCTCCTCACATTTAGAGACAAAATCTTTCTATGTAGCCCTGACTGTCCTGGAATTCACTCTGTGGACCAGACTGGCCTCGAATTCAGAGATCCTCCTGCTTCTGCCTCCCAAGAGCCCCATGGAATTAACAGAGTGCACCACCACTGCCCTGCTTTCTCTTTCTTTCTAAAGATTTATTTTATTTTTAATTATGTGTATGCATATTATCTGTGTGAGTATGTGCATGCAGTCACAGGTGCCTGCAGAGTATGTATGTGCATGCAGGTACAGGTGCCTGCAGAGGTCGTCAGAGGGCTTGGGATCTCGTTGGAGCAGGAGTTTCAGACTATTGTGAGCTCCCTGATGTAGATGCTGGGAACTGAACTCAGCTTCTCTGCAAGGGCAGTGGGTGCTCTCAACTGCTGAGCCACTTGTCTAATCTCTCTCTCTCTCTCTCTCTCTCTCTCTCTCTCTCTCTCTCTCTCTCTCTCTCTCTCTCTCTCTCTCTCCTCCTTCCCTCCCTCCCTCCCCCCCGGGGGGTTTTCAAGTCAGGATTTCTTTGTGTAGTCTGGAACTAGCTCAGTAGACCAGGCTGGCCTCAAACTCAGAGATCAGCTGCTGCCTCCCAAATGCTAGGGTTAGAGCATGTCAGCAGCACACCTGGCTTCTTACGAAGGTTCCGGGGACAGAACTCAGGTTACTGTGTTTGCTGTGCAGCTTTCTGTGTCCTTCCTCTACCAGTTAGTGAGAAACAGAATGCTCCAACTACGAGTGTGTTTGTTTCTCTTTTTTTTGTCATGTATTTTAAACATATACTTTTATAACCACAATGTCTTCTAGGTGCAGCAATAGAAATAAACTTTTTCTTACTATGTAATATACTTCTTTATATCTGGTGATAAATATTCTTTGTGATGGTGTCTACTTTGTCTATTTTTAATTAGTGGTTTTTGTGGTATGTCTTTTCTCATTTTAGTTTTATTATATCTGGTTAAAGTGAGTAGTGGTGTGTGTGTGCGTGTGTGTGTGTGTGAGTGTGTGTTCCTGTGTGTAGATATAGGCATGTATGTGTCATTGTGCTTGTCTTAATTAGGGTTTCTATTGCTGTGATGAAACACTGTGACCAAAAGTTAAGGAGGAAAGGGTTTATTTGGCTTACACTTCCATATTAGTAGTCCATCAGGACAGGAACTCAAACAGGCCAGGAACCCGGAGGCAAGAGTTGATGCAGAGGCCATAGATGGATGCTGCTTACTGGCTTGCTCTCTGTTGCTTGTTCAGCCTGCTTTCTTACAGAACTTAGGACCACCAGCCCAGGGATGGTACCACCCACAATGCACTAATTAAGAAAATGTTCTACAGGTTTGCCTACAGTCCCATCTTATGGAGGTATTTTCTCCCTCTTCTCTGATGACTTTAGCTAGTGTCAAGTTGACACAACACTGTCCAGCACAGAGCAAGTATGGAGATCAGAGGACAACTTTTGGGTGTTGGTCCTTGCCTTTCCTGAGACAGTCTCTTAACTGCTTTCTGAGTTGGGCTCAGCTGACCTTCAAGTGCCTTTCTATTCTCCTGTCTCTGCTTCTCATGTCTCAGTAGAGGGTGCTGGGACTACACAAGTTGCATTATTATTTCTGGTTTTTGTCTGGTTCTGGGGTTCTGAATTCAGGACACTAGGCTTGCACAGTGTGGTGGTTTGGATGAGCAATGTCCCCTGCAGAACACTTGGTCCCAGTTGGTGTTTGGTTACGGGACCAGCTTTGAAGATGTGTAGCCTTGGCCCACTTCTCTTGCTCTCCTTTGTGGATAGAATGTGATCAGCCTGGCGAGATGGCTCAGCTCACTGACTGCTCTTGGAGTCTACCCTGATTCAATTCCCAGCACCCACTTGACAGCTCACAACTACCTATGACTCCTGTTGTAGGGGATCAGACCCCCTCTTCTGGCCTCCATGGGCATTAGGTGCACATGTGCACAAACATACACAGGCCAAACCCTCACATACACAGTTAAAAAAATTGGGATTAATCACATTCTGCTTTGGATACCTGCTGCTAAGCTTTCCCTGCCATTACAGTCTCTCTCTCTCTCTCTCTCTCTCTCTCTCTGGAACTATAAGCCAAAATAAACTCTTCTAAAAATTGATTTGGGTAATGGTATTTTGTGTGGTTCTTGTAGACAATATGTAGTTGGACCTTAAAAACAATCAACAAAACAACAACAACAACAACACTCCAAATACATGGCAACATGTGGGGAGAGAGCACAAATACATTATGACAACCTATGTCTTCCAATATTTATTGACCATTTATATGTAACTTGAAAGGGCTTTATTTTTAATGTATGCTTGGATGTGTATACACAAGTGCACGTGTACCATGGTGCTTGTGGCAGACAAAGGACAACTTTTGGGAGTTGATTTGCACTTCCCACCTTCTTGAGGCAGAATCTCCCGCTGTTTTGGCAGTGTGCTCCCGGTCCTCTGGCCTGCAGGCTTCTGGGTGTCTCTCCTGTTTCTGCTTCCCACTTACCAGACGCCCACCACTGTCCACCACTTTTTAGGACCCCCCTTTCTCTTCTTTAACCTTTTTTTTTTTTTTAGCAGTTCAGTCTTTATCCTCCTCCCGGTCTACCCTCTGATGTTCCTCATCCCATACCCCCCACCTCCACCCTACCAGACCTCCTCACTCCCTGGGGCCTCAAGTCTCTTGAGAGTTAGGCACTTCTCTCACTGAGACCAGACAAGGCAGCTGGTGTATGCTGCCTGGTTGGTCGCTCAGTGTCTGAGAGATCTCGGGGTTTCAGGTTAGTTGAGACTGCTTGTCTTCCTGTGGGGTCACCTTCCTCCTCAGCTTCTTCCAGCTTTTCTCTAATTCAGCCACAGGGGTCCCCAGCTTCTGTCCATTGGTTGGGTGTAAGTATCTGCGTCTGACTCTTTCAGCTGCTGACTGGGCCTCTCGGAGGGCAGCCATACCAGGCTTCTGTCTGTAAGCGCACCATAGCATCAACAATAGTGTTAATCCTTGGGTCCTCCCCTTGAGCTGGATCCCAATTTGGGCCTGTCACTGAAACTCCTTTCCATCAATCTCTTCTCCATTGTTGTCCCTAGAGTTCTTTTAGACAGGAACAATTTTGGGTCAGAGTTTTTGACTGTGGGATGGCAACCCCATCCCTCCACTTGATGTCCTATCTTTCTACTGAAGGTTGATTCTACAAGTTCCCTCTCCCCACTGTAGGGCATCTCATCTAAGGTCCCTCCCTTTGAGTCCTGAGAGTCTCTTGCCTCCCAGGTCTCTGGTACATTCTAGAGGGTCCCCCCACCTCCTACCTCCCAAGGTTGCCTGTTTCCATTCTTTCTGCTGGCTTTAGGGTCCTTTATCTGTGTGTTTTGGGGATTGAAATCAGGTCATCAGGCTTGTGTGGTGACACTTACCCCCCTCTCAGCACTCTCCTCAGATTTCTTGACTGTTTACATTTAATGCAATTATTGATATATTTGGATTAATTCCACTGTTTTTCATTTTCTGTTGGTCTTGGTGTTCTTTCCTGCCTTCCTCAGACTAGACAAACTTAATATCTTGTTTTCATCAGCTTTTGTCTATGATTCTGTAATTTCTGAACATGCATTTTTATTGCTTCCTCAGTATAGCATACAATATGTAACGTTTTGTTTTACATTTTTGCAGAGCCGAGGTCCAAATACAGAGCTGTCAAACGTGTGAGGCAAGTGCTTTGACACATCTGTAATTCCACACCTAAAGGTTTATAGTCTACTTAGAGTTAATATTTTATGAAAGACGGTAAAATGTGGCAACCTTAGAACAATACACATTTCCTGCCCTCTATAGCAAGACTGCATTTATTATATCTCTATAGGTTCAAAATCCCACCAGACAATACCAAATGTTTGTGCTTCCAACAGTCGGCGGTCAAAGGACAGTTTGCATCATACTTTGTGGGAACTGCTTCCCTCCTCCCTCCACACGGGTTCCAGGAGTTGAGCCCAGGCTATCAGGCTTGGCAGCAGGGGACTTTACCTGCTCAGCCATATGGCTGGTCCAACCTTTTCATTTTAGATCTTTGATATTGCCAAAATTTACTACTCTTGCCGTGTTGTTATTGCTATAGCGGACATTTGGAAGATGAATACATCAGGACTATTAATGGGGAAAACCATATAGGATTCGTACTTAGATCAGTTCAAGCGGCTTTCCTGCTTACAAGGTCATGACCTGAATGTAACCTCCCTTAATCTTAGTGTCCTCACTGGAACAGTAGGGATAATGACAGTATTTGCCACCGAGAATTACTGCATTAAGGAAGACAATGCTAATAAGAGATTTTGCACAGTGTTTTGAAACTTACTAGGAGCTTAACACACGGCAGTTACTGATGTGGTGATAGTGATAATTATTGTTATGGTATATAATGGGACCAAGTCACCACACTTGTGAGTCAAGTACAAAAGGCTTGGGAGGCAGTCACCCAGTCACAGTGTATACCTTAAACTACACAGAATGTGTGTGGGGTCTGAATTGACAAGACCATTTCGGGTTTTTAGGACCAACAACTTTGGGAAACGGAGATTCTTGGATACAACACCATTCACATCTCCCTCAGCTCACGTCAATGGCAAGAATGGTGTACATTCTTGCGTCTTCTTGCTAGTCTTCTGTGTAGATAGACAAGGATGGCCTAGAACTCACATGTAGCCCAGGATGGCCCAGAACTCTCTCTGTAGATCAGGATAACCTTTAGCTCATGGAGATTCTGAGTCCTTTGTCTCTTGAGTGCTGGTATTAAAGGTGTCATAAAGGTGACCATAGTCAAGTTCACTTGATAATTTTGTAGAAATATTTTTATGTGTATGAGTGTTTTGCCTTCCTGTGTGTATATGTGCTATGTGTGTGTAGTTCCAAAGGGGGTCAGAAGAGGGCATCATATCTCTTGGTACTGGGGTTACAAATAGTTCTGAGCTGCCATATGGGTGCTGAGAACTGAATCCAGACCCTCTACAAGAACAGTAAGTGCTCTTAACCACTGAACCATCTTTCTAATTCCTTTACAATTTGTGGTAGTTTGAATATACTTGGCCCATGGATTAGGACTATTTGGAGGACGTGTGTCACTGTGGGCATGACTTTAAGACCCTCCTCCTAAACAGATCCTCTTCTAGCAGCCTTTAGATGAAGATGTAGAGCCCTCAGCTCCTCCTGCACTATGCCTGACTGGATGCTGCCGTGCTTCTGCCTTGATGATAACGGACTGAACCTCTGAACCTGTAAGTCAGCCCCTATTAAATGTTGTCCTTAGACCGTTGCCTTGGTCATGGTGTCTGTTCACAGCAGTAAAACCCTAACTAAGACAGAAGTTGATACCAGGGACTGGAGTATTGCTGTGACAGGCCTGACCATGCTTTTGTTTGAAATAATGTGGATTTTTGGGACTTTGGATTTGGAAAGCAGTGGTATCCTTTAAGTGGAGCGTAATGGGCTATCCTAGTAGGAATATGGAAGACTTTGTTGCTGAGAGTGATTTGAACTATTCAGACATGAACCAAGAGTTTTTAGTGGAGAAGAATTTTAGTATGTGGCATATAGACGCTTTTTGCGGTATTTTGGTGAAGAATGTGGCTTCTTTTCGCCCTTGTCTGAAGACTCTGCCTGAGGCTAAGGTAAAGAGATTTATATTAACTGCATTGACAAAGGAAGTCTCAGAAATGCCCAACATAGACTTTGTTCTCTGGTTAAGTCTCATGAAGAATGTTTTGAACAAGCGTAGCAAGCTGAGAAAGGAAAAATATAAAAGGATGCCAGGAAGAGAAATGGAACTGAACCCTGTGTTATTAAATTAAATCCGGATATTAAAAGGGAATGGTGACCTTGGGGCAAGATCCCACCCACCTAGCTACATTTAGGTCCAGGCATTTAGGTACAAGCCTTTAATCCCAGGAGGCAAAGGCAAGCCGATTTCTGAGTTTGAGGCCAGCCTAGGACAGAGCAGGTTCTAGGTAAGGAAAAGTTTAAATCCAGGTGTGGTGGTGCACACCTTTAATCCCAGCATTCAGGAGACAGAGCCATGCAGATCTCTGAGTTCAAGGTCAATCTACAGAGTGAATTCCAGGACAGTCACACTTAGGCAATGAAGGAGTTGGAAAACAGAAAGCTGGTAATAGAATAAAGAGGGCCATGTTCCAGCCCCAGCAAGCTGCAGAACTCGGCAGCTTTGGCCATGTGGCTCTGACTTTAAAGAATAGAAGGGACTACTGAGACAATTGATGCTAGTTAGCTGGAGCTAAGAAGTTATCAGTGATCAAGAAAAGACCAGCATCACTGAGGTGAAATCTTCTGGGAAGTGTTTTTCTGAGAGCACAAAGAAGCTGTGTTCCAGAGATAGCCAAGGTTGTACTTCATGCTGCAACTGGACTTGGTAATGTGTAAGAATCACCCAGGTGGTAGACATGAAGACATGAAGGTGTTATGAAGAACAGTTGAGGCTTTGGCACTGTGAGAGGCCAGGGAAAGCCTCTGGAGAAGGTGTAGCCTTGGCTGCTGTTGACGACCCAGGCCTGAAGGGGTCATAAAAGAAGTTGAGAATTGGCACCATGAAGAGAGCCTATGAGAGATTATTGGTGAAACCTAGTTGTAATAGATGATCCCAGCATATTAGAGATGCCAGTACCATGGGATGATCACCAAGAACAGCAGCAGCAGTGGAGTGGAGCCAACCAGAGCCTAGAGTGCTGCAGAGGGCAGAGCTGGAGAAGTGGTGCAAACCTTTTGGAGCAGTTCAGAAGATCATGTGTGGATCCCAGACGTTGGACCAAGAAGCTGTGAAGCTGACGTTGACTTGGAGGCCTCAAGGTGTTAAAGATGACAGAACTGTTGTCTATCTGCTGAAGAAAGCTGCGAACAGGGAGTGGAACTACCTCAGGAGAAAGAAGTTTGATGTAGTAAACAAAGATGAAAAAGTAGTTGGAGATCTGAAGACCACCTTGACATCAGACACAGAGATGCAGAGTTTGGAGTTTGCCCTGTTGGTTTCCTGTTTTGCTTTGGGGCTTACAGTTAGGTGACTGGATGAATCTCAGAAGAGACCTTGAACTTTGAACTTTTAACTTTGTTGAGCATATGGAGACTTTGGAAGTTGGACTAAATGTATTTTTATTATTCTATGGGTAGGTATAGCCCCCATAGACTCATGTGTTTGAAAAAACCTATGGGGTCAGGGAGTGGAATGTGGTGGTTGGCATATGCTTGGCTCTGGAAGTGGTAGTATTAGGAGGTGTGGCCTTGTTGGAGGAAGTGTGTCACTGTGGACATGGCTTTAAGCCCTCCTCCTAACCATGTGGGAGCCAGTCTTCTCCTAGTAGCCTTCAGATGAAGATGTAGAACTCTCAGCTCTTCCTGTACTGTGCCTGCCTGGATGCTGCCACGCTCTCACCTTGATGATAATGGACTGAATCTTTGAACCTGTAAGCTAGCACCAATTAAATGTTGTCCTTACAAGAGTTGCCGTGGTCATGATGTCTGTTCACAACAGTAAAACCCTAAGACATATTTTTAATTGACTTACATTAAAATTATTTAATTATATGTATATGACTCTTTTGTCTTCATGTATGCCACGTGTACTACACACACATGCTGGGTATCTATAGAGGCCAGAGAAAGGGTATTGGATTCCTTGGGACTGTAATTGCAGATGGTTGTGAGCTGATAGGTAAGTACTGGTAATTAAACCCAGGCCCTAAGTGTTCTTTACCACTGGAGCTATCTCCCCAGGCCCCCATGAATGTCTATCTATTCATAAATATGAATATTCTAGCCATGATATGTGTATGAGTGCTTTGTCTGCATGTGTGTATGTGCACCACACATATGCCTAGTGCCCACCAAGACAGAAGAGGGCATTGGATGGAGTTAAGGATGGTTACGAGGTACCATGTTTGCTGGGGTCTGAACCCGGGTACTCTTTTTAAGAGCAGCAAGTGCTTTCAAGGGAGGCACCATCTCTCTAGCCCTAGTCACCATTTCTATTAGCACTGCTGCTCCTTCTGAGTGCCTTCCTACCCTCCCTCCAGGCTGTGTCTTCCTCCTCTTTTGCTTATCCTAAGGTTCAGTTTCCTGCTTAGTGATTCTTCCTCATTCTGATCCACCACTTCCATTGTGATTGGTGTCCAATCCCATGGTTTGTCTCTGTAGTCATAGCGACTTCCATTAAATGTACTTCCTGGTCTATCACCTGTCTCTGAAACGCTTCAGCGGTGCTCTTTGCCTTTCAGGATGAAGTCCTCGCTTTCCTAGGCTTCCCAGTAACTTTCTTGTAAAGCTCTCTGCTCTCCTCTCCTCTCCCATCACCTGCTGCCAGTCTTCTCCCTCATCCCTGACCGATATCCCAGAAATATAGAACTGCTTGTGCTTCCTGCTGCTTGCTTCCTTGCCATTGCTTGTGATTTGCCAGCTGCCTGGCATGTGCCTGCACTCCTTAGAACAGATATCTGGGCTTACCTAGCTGATGTGCCAGACTCCTGGCATGTACTGACAGTCCTTAGAGCATCTGGACTTTCCTAGCTGATTCAGCCTTTAGGACTCCACTTGGTCACTGCCTTCATTGGAATTGTCTCTGATCTGTGGCTTGGTTATTTGCTCTCCTGTGTGTTCTGGCAATTCTGAATTCCCCTCTGCTCTTGCTCTGATCATGCTAAGTTATTGCATTTCCCTGCTTCATGGGTTTCTTTTCTTCCTCAGGTTGGGATCCCTAGACCTCAGGTATACCTGGTAGTCAGCATATGTCTGTTGAAGGATCTTCATGCCCAGCTGTCAGGTTCTTCCCAGGCTTCCTGTCCTGAAGGTCTATTCTGTGGTTTCTATTTGCCCTCCCCCTTGCCTCTTTCTTCTGCCTCCATGAGCACCAGGCCTACTTCTGCTTCCCAAGTGCTGAGATTAAAGGTGTGCACCTGCCACACCTGGCCAGTTCCCATTTTATCATAATCCTTTATTGAACAATTGTTCTGACCAGAGTTGTCTGGAGTGTTGACCTCAATCTTACCACTCCCTTCAGCAATATGTAAGACCTTTCCCTAAAAGACAAGGTGCCATGCATTGATACTCTTTGACCTAACTCCTCACTTTCTAAATACTGCAGGTGGTTCCACTACCTTAGAGTCTCTCTCTCTCTCTCTCTCTCTCTCTCGCTGTCTCTGTCTCTCTGTCTCTGTCTCTCTCTCTCTGTCTGTCTGTCTCTCTGTCTCTGTCTCTGTCTCTCTCTCTGTCTGTCTCTCTGTCTCTGTCTCTCTGTCTCTGTCTCTCTCTCTCTCTCTGCTACCCTTACTCTACCACTACTTTTTCCCCCCTTGGATGGGATCGTTGAATCAACATTTGTCCTGACTCTTCTCTTTATGGTATTGTTTTGGTTATCTGTCTTTAGAGGCACAGCATTTAGCACAAAAGGTAGTGTTTATTGAATAGATGGACTGTTGCATAGTTAAGATATATGCATAAATGGATGGACTTGTGGTAGGCTGGGTGGCTAACTAGTCAAATGGATTAATGGAAGGATGAGTGAATGGATAGATGGATGTGTGAATAGGTGGATGGACAGATGGAGCAGTGAACTTTAAGTAGTCATTTCAAACCCAGGTCTTTGATCATCAAGAATGTGTTTCTTCTTCCTCTTCTATTTTCTCCAATGGAAAAATGAATTTCCTCAATAGAACACAAGAAGTAACACTTCTTTCTCTTGGAAGAGTTTCACTACTGAGGAGGAAGTGCAGTTGCTGGTCTCAGCAGCTACTTTGCAGCTGTCAAAGATCCAGTCAAAGTGTTCTTGCTTTATAGTAATGTCTTGATGGCTAGAGAGAACTCTGTCTACTGGGCCTCCCTCCATCTGCAGTTCTGTTGTTTATACCAAGTGTAGTGGCTATTCCTGGTTGTCAACTTGACTAAATCTGGAATGAACTAAACAAGAATTGGAAGGCTCACCTATAATCCTAATCTGGAGGCTCAGAGATACAAGTTTCTGATCTGGAGATCTTGATGCATAGTGACTATGAATTCCAGAAGATTAAGATTAGGGGATCTCTGAGTTCAAGGTCATCTGGGATTAAAGGCGTGGTGGCACACGCCTTTAATCTGGGCCACACCCTCTGCTGGAGACCTATATAAGGACATTGGAAAGGAAGATTTCAATCTGGCTTTTCCTGGCCTGCCTCATGGGACAGAGCAACTGTTAGATCCTCGGACTTCCATCCACGGCTGCCTTGTGGGACTGAGCAACTGCTACATCCTCGGACTTCCATCCACAAGTACTGCTGACTATTGTTGGGGAGTTGGACTACAAGCTGTAAGTCATCAACAAATTCCCTAACTATATAGAGACTACCCATATGGTCTGTGACTCTAGAGAACCCTGACTAATACACCAAGTTATGGCTGTTTGAACCAATATGGATAACAATCCTTCTTCCAAAGGGTGGGGTCATATTGCATAATTCATGACTTTGTTGTAAGCAATGAAAACCCAGTTCAAACCTGGTTAAAAACAACAAGAACAACCACAACAGCAAGAAGCAGTAGTGGTACACCTTCAATCTCAGCACTCGGGAGGCAGAGGCAGGTGGATTTCTGTGAGCTTGAAGCTAGCCTGGCCTACAGGACAACCAAGTCTACATAGAGAGACCCTATCTCAAACAACAACAACACCAAAAACCAAAATCAAACCAAACCAAACCACAGACATTGCTGCCAAATGGTCTGTCTCTGGACTCTGGACCCATTGAAAGTAAGGTCTCTTTGGGCCCTGGGTCCTTGCACACTCTGCCCCTCTACCTTCTCCTGAGTCTTGTGTTTTGCACCATGGATATGAATACAGGGTCATGGTCCTCAGGCCTGGATTGGAAACTGAGGAAGTTAGATACAGGGATTAGCTAGTGTGACTACAGACCAGAAACTCATATTCTATCCTGACCTTTACTTGCTGGTCCTAAGTGTCTGCTTGTATGGAGAAAGAGAAAGATATGGGAATTTATCTTTTGAGTTAGGAATACAGAGTTTACAGTTTTATGCACGACCTAAGGCTGGTTCCCTCTAATTGCCAAAAACAAGGAAGTTTCCATTGCAAAACTTGGGGTAGTAAAACTGAGGCTTTCTAAAAAATTCCTTTAAAAAGATTTTGGCCTCTGGGAAATAGAAAAAACCTGGGAAATCAGACTCTGTGCCACAGGAAGGGATCCTGGGGATAGAGTTAAGTATTCCTAAACAATAGTCAGCCAGGGTTGCTGGTTATGCGTATATACTTGGACCCGGGACTACATAGAAATAGGAACTAACCAGTTCATCAGCCCATTGGCTGACAAAACTTCCTGTGACTGGGGGCAGCCCAAACTAATGTGAGAGGACTTAGAAGGGTCTAAAACTTGTCTAATATCCAAAACCTTTAACCTAGGCACTTCCCCTTCTACTGATGTCTGCTATTCTGCCTTATGGGTCAGTTCATCTAGATAACAGCTATATTACCAAGCCCCTGAGACTACTTGGTGGGCACATACTCATGATTTGACTAGATATTCTGATGCTTTCCAGACTAAGTAGATAGCTTGATCAGAACCAAGAGGTATTAACATTTCTGTTTCTGAATTAAAACAGTTAGATTCCCTTGTAGAAATGATCCTACAAAATTGAAAAGGCTTAGACTTCTCACGAGATAAAACTATGTATGGCTTTGGAAAAAAAACCAACCTTGTTATTTCTGTACTAATTGATCAGGAGTAATAAAAAAATCTTGGCATAGCTTGCGGGGGCGGGGGGACCCAAAAGACATAAGTCAGATAATTGGTACCAGTCTTTATTCTCTTAATCCCTCAGGGATAACTACTCTGCTCTCTGCACCGACTGGGCCTTTTACATTCTGTCTGGATTAAAAATGAGAGCCTGAAATCTTGGTAGTCCTCCAAACCTTAGCACAACTGACTCCATGTTGGAAGTGCCATTCAGGCTGCAAGACTCAGCACATAGACAGCACCAGCTGACAAAACGAAAACAAAGGCCTAATCTGTCGAGGTTTACAAAGTTTTGGGAAAGTCTCTAAATGTACTCACCTTTTCCCTGCTTTGTAGCCCTGCTTCTGGCTGACTGTTCTTGTCAACCAATATCAACCCAGAACATGGATTTTGTGCTTGAAAAGCTCAGGGCTACACTGGGTCTCAAACATCCAGTGTAGTCACCAAATGAGTTCAATGCTGTATTAGCCAGGAACAGACAGGTTCTGGCGTCTTATGGGTCAGCAGGGTAATACAAAGCAATAATGCAATACATATACCAAGTGGAAAGGAGCATCTTGAGGGAACGTACCATAAAAAAAAGCAGTAAAAGTTTAATGTTATGCATATGTTAATTTTCCTAAGTTGGTCCTTAAACACTATAATCAGAAATCCAAAATTGGTATTGTAACTCCTAGATACGTAAAAATAGTGTGTGCCTATCAAAAACAAAATAAACTTTAAAGTTTATTTATAAAAAAAATTGAACAATAGTTTTGGTAATATTTAAAAACAAACAAACAGAACATTTAGAAAAATTAGTTGGTCTGCCTCAGTTGCTCTAATAATGAAGCACTAATACAGGTAGCTATCAAAGCGTCAGAGGAAAGCAAGGGTTGCTTAGCACGTGGAGAAAAATCATACTTGGTGGGGAGGCAAATTAGTAGACCCACTGTGGAACGCAGTCTAGAAGCAACCCAACACATTACAAATAAAACTAGCATAAGATTATATGACTCTTAATTCTGGGCACATAGCCAAAGAAATCAAAATCACCATCTCAAAGAGCTGTATGTGTGACTATGTCCACGGCAGTTGCTATTCGCCAAGATATGGAAACAACCCAATTGTTCAATATGCTTGAACTCATAAAAAAAAATGTCAGCAAATGTATGGAACAACACTCACCCCTAAAAGGAGAATCTTGACATCTGGTGTTAGGATGGATAATCTAGGATACTGTGGCTGAGTAAGAGAGGCCTGGCACAGGAAGACACATTTCCCTGTGATAGGGAGCTTTGTCAACTTGACAGTCTGGAGTCACCTGGGAAGAGGGTCTCATTCTGCTGATCATGCTGGCCTGTGGCAGCCTATCCTGATGGGTTTGAGGCGGGAAGACCTATCCTGTATGTGGTGGGTTTGAGGTGGGAAGACATACCCTGTGCATGGGTGGCAGAATTCCATAGGCACAAAGTGAGCAAACTGACCAGTTGCTTCGACTTCTCCACAATAACAGGCTGTAACTTGGAATTGTGAGATAAAATAAACCAGTTCTCTCCCAGCAGGATTTTATCAGGGCATTTTGTTCCAGAAACTGGAAAGGAGAACACTCAGTTATGTGTGTGATTTAAAAAGTTCAATTCATAAGAACACACAGTAGAAGGGTCCGTCTTTCCACCAATCAGGGTGTGTGAGAAATGGAGAGATCTTGGTCACGGGGAACAAGTGTCAGTCACAGGAATTAACTCTAGAGACTTGATACCATGAGACTGACTGCAGCAAGTTGTGATTACTGGACACTTGGATATACGCTGAGATGGTAGATCTTAGATATTATCTCCTGACACAGAAGGTAAGCTGTGGTCCTGGTATCAACAGGTCTGATTTTGGTAATCATCTCCTAGTGCATAGATCAAAACACCATATCTATCTTCAACACATGAAAGCTTTATTTGTTAATTATACTCAATACACTTGGGAAAAGAATTCAAGTTCAATGAGAACTGTTTCTCTAGTAGCAATAATAACAGTAAAATACAGATTTAGCACTTCTATACCAGACATTGAAGTCTTTAAAATGCACTGTTTCTGTGGGATAGGTGAAATTATTCCTTGTTTTAGTGTTTTACAGAGGGGTCAGGGTTAAGGTGGTACAATAAGAGAGCAGGAGCCAAGCTTTGTACGTTTTACTCTTATACCTTACATTTCCCGGAACCATTTTAAACAGCAACTGGTATATTTCCAGGAGAGAAAAGGTAGACGGTAGCCACATCTCTGTTCTGTGGTGGTAGAACATTGTACCTCCAAACCAGGAGGAAATAAAGCAAAATTAGTACTTCTCTAGGATCTCCCTGGAGAGAGAGACAGACGGGCACCAGGACTTTGCACCTGGCAGGGTCCTGAGTCTCACACTTCCTTCCTGTGTGTGTTCTGTGCTCATATGAAAGGTAACACACACTATAGGGAGCTTCAGGAGAAAATCAAAGTCTTTGTCTCTTCCCATTTTGTTCAAACTGTAAATAAATCCATTTTTCTTTACCAATATTTGGTTACCAATTATATATATTTTATATTATATATTACATATTAAATATATTATTATATATTATATTGGAATGCAGAGAAACTAAGGTGGCAGGCTATGGACCCAGGTGTCTTCTCACACTGGAAGATCACCCAGAACACTCTAGGGTTGGGTTTGCTGTGCTATGAACCCAAGTCTCTGGAGATTAAAATAGAAGCTAACCACAAAATGGTGCATCCCTCATCCTTAGGGTCTCTGCTCAGTTATTGTCCCTTAAAGAGAAGCCTTCCCTCATCACCCCATTTAAAATAGCAGCACCGTCTCTAGGACACCGAGTTTAGTTTTTCAGCCAGACATTTATGTCACCCAACATCGTGGGACACATGTCTGAGTATAATGCCTCACTTCTACAATTGCAGAGCATTTTCACCGGTATCCAGGTTGCTGCCCTGCGCCGTATGCTTGGGAAGAATACAGTACCTGGCACGGAGTAGATTATTTGAGTGAATAAATCCGAGATCCTAAAAAGATACTTCCACTTGCTCCTATCACAGCCCTGCCCTGTCCACTCGCAGACAGTTTGTCCCTTAACATAAACTCACGGAATTTCCATTGGCACAGAGCTAGGCGTGCATTACCCCCGCCCCCCTTGGTTGCATTTAAACTCTTGTCCACACTCTTTCAAAGACAATATTGCTGTGTCTCCACACCTTGCTCCTTGCTGTGAACTGTCATTCTCTGAAAAGGCCACATTCACATGGAAGATTCTGTAGCAACTGACCAATCAGAAATCCAGGCTGGGAGACTGGAGCGGGTGTACGTCAAGTGCTATAATGATCTAGATCTAGACGCCAGTCTCCCTTAAAAGCCATCAGTGACCAGTCTCGGTATCTGACCCAATGCCATTATTACCATCAGGCAAAACTTTTGCAATGTGTTCACTGTGTCAGACCACTAACTCCCATCAACCCCAAATCCCAACCTGAGTCCTTTTGAAGAGGGTTCCTTTCTCTTCTGTGACTGTGTACCTAATGTCCCTACCAATGTATTGAGCAAATGCATTCATATATGACTTTTCATTCTATATGTAAGAAGGTTCTTGCAATCTCTTCTGTGGAGGAGAGTACCACCGTATTTGAGGTAACTTCCACGTGGGTTTCTGCGTGTTGATCATTCATATTTGGTTCAAGACAAATTCTCTTATTCCTTTTGGGACAAGAGCTGTGCTTTGAAGTTTTCATTTAAGTAGACAAAGTATTCCAGATCAGGGTATAGAAGGGTCATGTAAGAACAATCTAGCTCACTGCAATAGCACCCCGTGAGTTCAGGGTTGCAGCCAACTGTCCTCTCAGATCTGTTACCGGACACATTCTGGAAGGTAAACTGGAAGAAAGACCAAAACATCAACACAAGCTGGCCAAATTGGGGAAGAAGAAAAAACCCCCCATTGACTCTGTTTCCAGCTTTACGACTTACAGAAGAAAAAAAAAAAGCTAGGAAGCACAGATTGTCGCCTTTGGTGTGGGGCAGGGTGAGGCTCTCCCGAGGTCTACAGCTCCGTGACTTCCGCCACATGGCTTCCTTTTCCATTTTGCTTTCGGGTCTGCCAATCTCAGGCAGCCTGCAATTCTTGTATCCCCTCTTGACCTCACGCTTCATCACGATTCCACAGAGTGGAATTTTCTGGAGTCAAAGTCGTGTCAGTCAAAGAGCTGACTTTCCTGGGTGTCTTCCTCCTTGCCGAGAATCGTAAGGATGCGCATTTCCATCTGCAAAATCCGAACTACACTCTATGCAACTTAGTGAAAACCTTGGTTCTGAGCCAGTTCCTCTGCATATATGCTATAGCTTTCAGGTTTTAGTATTTTCATGAAACCCCTGAGTGTGGGAGCCAGTGACTCTCTGGTTCTAGTGCCTTCTCTTGGGCTCTTTTCCTCCTGTTAGTTTGCCCCATCCAACTTTGTTGTGATGGTTTTTGTTTTATCTTATGTTTTGTTAAACCAAAGCTCTTTAGACTGTCTTAATCCTTCTGGGACACAGACCTGGGTGGCCAGCTAATGGCAGGTTGCCTTGATTTTCCCTAAAGCTTGGATTGTTTTTTGTTTTTTTTTTTTTTACCCCATCCATTAATTATATTTTATTTCTCTGATCCATAAGGATAATAAAATATTCAGTTACCTCCCTAAGAAGACCAAGTAGTTAAAGCCCAGACTAACACCTCAGGTGAAGTTCTTAAGATTTCAGGAGAAGGGACAGCTACTTCCCCACCTCCCCTGGTATCTCCATTCTACACCTTGGAGAACCAGAGGGAACTCTGGTTCAAAAGTTTGAGACAAATTATGGCTTTTGGAGAGAGACTTGTTATATTCCAAAAGACTAGGGTGAGAATCCATCTTCTCCCGCCTTTCCAGAGCGGGGCGGGGATGGGAGGGTGCAGAAGGACAGGAAGCTGCTTCTCTCTTGGATACTGAGAAAAACTTTCTCTGTGGTTGCTGTGGGCTGACCACTGCTTGAGGTCCCTGGGACTGGATGGGAGGGAGCAGGGCAGGCTGTGTGTCCTGTTTTGTTTTGTTTTTTTTTTATCCCTGAGAAACCCTCACCCACGACCCAAGTACCTCATATTTTTACAACATTCATTCATAAATATAAAATGTGTCAAATTGCTCAAGGAGAGGGCAAGTTCCCAAACCCTTCAATTTCTTGACAAAGTAGTTATCCACTACTGGGAGTGACCGTCCGTTTCAAATATTGCTGGTAACAGGTGTGAATTGGCCTCCCAGGGCAACAGGGTTCAGTTTTTTTTTTTTTTGGCTGTCTGTGAAATTGAACACAGGTCCATCTTAGACCCTTCCAATTTCTTGCTTGTCTTCTTGTGAGCATTGCCTTTCATGCCCGTTTTTAATCCATCCATATGGACTCTTTATTAAACAAAGCAGTAGCATAATAGATACAGACCAAGATAGAGTGACGTTAAAGAAAAATCCTATCAATTCTTTCTCACCATCTACTTTTCTTCCACATTTTTTTCATTCTGTCCTTTCCACAAGGGTTTAGCCTGTTTTCTGTTACCAAACAGCAGGAAGGTCCTCGGTCCCCACTGTTTTGCAGATCCAAGAGGGAAAGATTTGCAGCAACTTCCCAATTGATGGGAACGAGCCTCCAACCCCTCCTGGGGAGTGAGGCCCTGTGAGGGCTTTACTGAAGGAAGGATGTGCCCATTAGAAACATCCTGTCTGACATGGAGGGGACAAACCTACAAAGAGAAAGGAACCTGGCTTCTCTTGTGGAGACTCTACATAAGGAAAAGAGAAAATACTGGTTTGGACTCTCAGGTGGCTGGTGTCTACAGCCTGGAACTTGGAAAGCATACTCAATAGGAAGGGCTATGATGACTTGGCTCCCACTTCATCGTGGGTCAGCTGTGGCAAAAGCAGCCCAGAGATGGAGAACCAGTCAGATCCCTGTCCCCTTGGGTTTTGGGGTCACAGAAGCAGTGGCTGAGGCACACCTACACACAGCCAGAAGAAAGAGCAGGGTATCAGGAAGGGGTGCGTGCAGGACAAACGAGCCAGTTGTTAAGTGGGGAGGCAGAGACCAAGGCAATTGGGGTACACCTCAGCCTCAGGGGTGAGGACGGAAAGCATAAGATTTATGAGGATGGAGGCCACGTCTGGACAGCCTTGTGGGGTATGGCTCTGAAGGTGACGCAGCCTCCGTGCCTCCGTGGAAGATCAGTTAGCAGGCCACGGTGGGCAGACGTGCTTCAGCAGAGCATACCCAGAGTGGCGGACTGTGTGGGAGCTCATGAGAGAACGAGGTTTCTCCCAATGTAAGTTCTGAGTGTAGAGAAGCCAGAGGAACCCAGGACTTTCAGCAAACTTGACCTTTCTTGGTCGATGAAACTAGCTTTCTGAAGATATAAGTTGGCCAGAAACATGGTCATGGTTTGGAAATGAGGAGATGGGGGACACTCCGGTTCTAGTCAGCAATGTCCTGTCATTGCGGGAATCACACTGGGAGGCTTCAGCATACACACTCTCGGGCTGGGTATCCAGTATATGTTTCTGAGGGGACTCAAGCCCAATCGACCACATTCTTAGGACTTATCTCATTCTTCACTCGTTCCTCACTTCATTCTTCACTGGCAAGGATTCCAGGTGCTCTGGGGACTGGAATGAGCTGGCGGCAGAAAATGAAAGACAAGTCAGGGTCAGAGTGACCTATAGGCAAGACAGTGGTTTGGCTCCCTACCTGGGCATCATGAATGGCAACCACCACGCTCCAAGGTTCTTCTGGAGGAGCTGCTGGAGGTGGCATTTGAGCAACCTAATAAAGTATCTGCCAGGTGCATATTAACTACCAAGTATTTAAAGGAGGAACATACCAACTGGGAAGTAGATTTTAAATTGTAGACTTTTAAGTTATATTTTAAAAATTAAAAATGTACTTATTTTTTAATGTGTGTGTGTGTGTATGTGTGTGTGTATGTGTGTGTGTGTAGTTTACATGTACCACACATGTACAGAGGTGGTTTCAGAGGCCAAAAGAAGGTGTTAAGATTTCTCAGAACTGGAGTCATAGGCAGTTCTGAGCCTGATTGAGTTCTGGGACCCAAACCCACATTCTCTGTAAGAGCAGTAAGTAAGAACGCTTAACTGTTGAGCCCTCCCTCTCTTTAGCTCTAAATTGTACTTAATTTTAACGCATTTCAATTTCAACACAAAGGGCTCACATAGCGGCTAGTGGCTGTCCAATAGGCAGCAAGGTGCATGATCTCCGTGTGATCACGTAAGCAGCCACCCCACACTTCCAATGGAAAACCAGCTCCCATTCCCTCCCCAGAGGCTCAGCCAAGCCTGGAGACACCAAGCAAACTGTGTGCACGATCCTGTTGTGATTCCAGAGTCTGCAACTGTAGACCAAGTGGGGATGCTAGGAATAGTCTAGGTTGCCTAGGAAGGCCGTGGAACTCAAGATGGGAGGGGTGGGGGTGATGTCAGAAAAGCAGGCTACTGCTGGGAACGAGCCAAGTTAAAGGGCAGGTGAATCTGATAACAATGGGAAGGGAGGCCCAGGTTCTTCTGGACAACAGTTTTGGCCTGCTCAGTTCTTGGGTGTCTCTAAGGTCGAGGTAAGGTTCCATAAAAGCCTCTGACAAATTCTAAGGTGACTCCAAGGTGCAACTGGACCAGAGTTTGGGAATTTGGGAGTTGCGGTGCATACCCTTGATTCTTTCTCAAGGCCAGGGCTTGTTACCCAGCACAGGTTGGAGGAAGTGTCTGCTGCCCAGGACAGGCACTGGGACTGAGATACCAGTGCCTAACTTGCCTATTGAGTATTCAGGCACCAGGCCCGTGTCTCCATGACTGCTAGGAATGGAGTGAGTACAGAGACACCAAAAGCTAAGGTTGAGCCCGTTGTCCTGCCTCTGACAGTGAACTGGAATGTCTTACCTGGCTGACTTACTAAGGAAAAGCTGTGTGAGGACAAGACTGCTCAGCTATGTTTTCTGAAACTGACATTTTCTGAACTCCAGCCCATCACTTGCCTGTGTCTGCCCATGTGTTCCCCAGAGACTAGCAGCTAGATGTGACCCGAGTTGGGCCTCAGGGATGGCCCAGGCTTAGCTGCTCTGTTCTGTGTGCTTCCTGGGAACCACTTCTCTGGGTACCTTGCCTGGCTTCCTGCTCTTTTCCTCTCTCCTTCCCTGGCCACTGTTTCACCATGTGTGCCCTGTGAGGACCTGGACTGTCTCATGTCTCAGACTTTCCTCTTTCTCTTTATTGCACAGCATTCTCTACCTTCTAAGAGGAGATTCCTCCCCCCTCCCCCCATACACACTCTGCTGCATTGCTTAATAAAAACCGTGTCTTGGTGGGTGTTTCCACCATCCTGGCCACATCTATACCTGCAGTTTGACCCTGCCTGCCCTCATAAGTCCAAGAAGAACCCTTGTACCAATCCTGCCTCTACTGAATCCGCCCTGATCCGGGGCCTTGGGAGGCTGAGGATCCTGGTTGCAGGCTGTTCTTCTCAGGCTTGAAAGTCCGTCCCACATGCTCATATAAACTGTGTGGCGAAACCCCACCATCCACCTATGCTACAGAGCAGGGCAATCAGAATACCTTGCAGGGATCGCAAAGTGTGTCTCCAGGGCAGCCAATCCAGGAGACGCCAGGAGGATCCAGGTTCAGATGTGATGTCTGGTAATCTGAGCCTTATTCTCCTGCATTAAGAGACAGAAGACAGAGATCTGATGACCAAAGGGATGACTCTAGTTTCACCTGAGTGAGTCTTTCCTAGCATCGTTCCTCTTTTCCCTGGCGGTAACACACAGCCAGGGTCAATTGTTGTCTTGAGACCACTCCTGGAACAGAAGGTTTAACAGGAGATGGACTTAGGAGGCTCCTGGCAAGTTCCAGTTCTCTTGTGACTTTAGCACTGGAGCCAGCGAGGGACACTAAAATCTAAAGGTGTTTGGGAAGATGGGTGGCGGCTCCAGAGTCCCTCTGGCCACCTGAGTTTTGAGTTGCCTTTGACAGTTACTTTTATGTCTATGAGCGTTTTGCCCACATCCATGCTAGCGCAGCACGTTTTTACAGTGCCGGAGGAGCCCAGGAGAGAGCACTGGAATCCAGAGGTGTGTACTCCATCATATGGGTTCTAAGAGATGAACTTCTTTCTGCAAGAGGAGCCAGGGCTCAACCAGAGTCACCTCCCCAGCTCCCTTGAGCTGCTTTATAGTGCAAAGCCAGATGTCGAGGAGGTAGATAGCAGCCAGAGACACAGCTCCATCGGGCTTGTGAACAAACACCACCCTGGGTGGAGCAGCATTGGAATGGGAGTGGTGAGGTCACCTGGGAAGAATAAACATCTATGATAAAGCCTCAGGCCCAGCATACATACTCCATGTGACCTTGCCCCGCCTGTATCTGCCCTCTAGGTCTGGCCAGGACCTGGGGAAATCTCCACCTTTTATCTTCCTTGCTCCCCACGCTTGCCACACAGTGAGAAGGTTCTGGGAAGGAAGTGGTGGCAGTCTCTGCTCTAGCGTCCTCTAGTGGGTGTCGGTTGTGGGGAGAACCTGTTGCCTTGTGTTCCTGCTATTTCCTGCTTCTGAAGAGAGTGGTACAGAGGCTGGGGAGATGACTCAGATGGTGAAGTGTTTGCCATGTAAACACAAGGACCAGAGTTCAATCCCCAGAACCTATGTTAAAAACCCAAACCAAACCAGCCAACCAAACGAGAAACCAAAACCTAAAAGCCAGGTATAGTGGTACGCACTTGTAATCCTAGTACCAAGGAGGCAGAATAGGGCAGGTCCCATGCTTACTTGGTGAAGTCCAGACTGGAGAGAGACCCTGTCTCGAACAAATAAAGCAAGGTATACAAGAGTCCCGAGGTATACAAGAGTCCGAGGAAGAACACCTAAGGTTAGCCTTTGGGGCACACAGACCTGCACACACATGCACATAAACACACTTGTATAATGTGTACAAACGTACAGACAAACCCACACAAAGGTAGGTTGGAAAGTCACCGGCACTATTACTATAGCAGGCTGCCCCACTCCTACCTCCAGCTGCAGAATAGAAGTCCGCAGCTGCCTCTATGTTCCTCAAGTTAGATCCCGGAAAAAGCAGTAATAAGAGACCAGAACGCACATAGCAATGCATTCTCAAAAGCAGAGACCAGAGTGAGGCCCGGCAGGGTACAGTGTTTGCTTCCTCTGAGAACATCCATCAGGTGGTAAAACTGTCTTACATAACTGTGCACCCAGTCCTGTAACCCAGGGGCCACTGTACCTATTTAACAGACAAAGAAATGGAGGCCCAGCAAGCTATACATCCTCCTTGACATTGATCTGACTAATAAATAGGAGAGAGAAAAAATTGAATTCAGGTTTTATTTTGAATTCTTCATCCTCAATTCTCAGGACTCCCTTTTAATAAAGGGAGTTTGAAGGGAGGGGGAAACTGATTCGGAGGCTACTTCTCCAATCTCCCATGGTCACAGGTATCGGAAGATGGCCAGGAAGGACACTAAACCCACAAACCTCTCCTGTGCCCCAGGCCTTTTACTACCCGGCAGGCCTGAGTTCTCACTGCTATCTGACTTTACCCGCTAGAACAGATCCTTTGCCCTGAAGAGGCTCTAGTCTTACCAAAGGCCATCTGTTTTCTGTCACCACTGGATCTACACCAGGAAGTTTCTAGAAGAGTGACTTCGTCTTCGTCTTCTTTGTAGTCAGGCACATCTCGGTCTTCTAAGGGTCAGGAAGAGCCCCCAAACGAAACAGCTGACCACATCCTCTCCTCTCCTCAAATGCTCAGGGACATGTCCCCTGAACCAGCAACCCAGAGGCACTGCTCTGTGCCCCTGCCACCAGTATGACTGTTGAGGATTCAAACTGTCACCAGAGCCCAACCAAAAGGCTCCTCTGACATCACTGGTGATGCCAGAACATTCTATGGTCCAGAGCCAACAGACAGCAACTGTATGAACCCTCCAAGGGAATTTTTTTCACTACAAATCTATGGACATGCTTTTGTGATAAATATTTGAAGTATAATATATATGAAAGCACACCCATGTACACATGGATTTGGTGGGTTTTAACATACTTATGTATCTTCTATCTTTATGTAATCTATATGATCAATAATTTAAGGACCATTTTCTGCATCCTAAAAGATTCTCTGTGTTATTATGACTTTCTACCCACCCCTAGTTTTAGAAATCTACCCATGTGCTTTCTCATATACATGTGTGTATCTGCGTGCATGTGAGAGTGCACACACACACACACACCTCACTTTTAAATGGAGAATATACTTAGCAACGAATAATCTTACTGTTCCTTCTAGCTAGTCTCCTGAAACATAAAGTATGGCTTGTCTCTGGTCTGGTTACATGTGCCTGTGGTTTTTCAGGGTAATAGCCAAAATCATTGTAGTGATCTGATCACTGGGTGATCCTTGGACGTCTGTCACACAGACTCCCAACCACTCCTCCTTACCTGCTTCTCAAGGTTGCAGAACTCCTGAGAAACCCTATTCTGGGGAGCTCTATGTGAAGACCTTGACATTTCCTGCTAGCTTGTGGGGCATGCCAATTTTAATAAAGGATTCTGTCCATCTCCGGAGAAATGAGGACAGCTGTGACACAACTGGATTTCCTTCAAACATTGCATCCAGTCACAGCCTGTCAGGGAAGAAAGTTACTCTGGGCTCCGTTCTGGGCCATAGCAGCTGTGTGGAATCAGCTGGGTGTTCAGAGTACATTAGGTTTATTTCTGTACATTTAGGGTGTTGTAGGGGTTGAACTCTTCGTCTTATACTTTTGTAAAAATGAGAGACAAGCTTTTTTCTTTTTTTTCTCAGAAGATTTTTTTTATTACATCAATTGATTGTGTGTAGTGTGTAGTGCTTAGTGTGTGTGTGTGTGTGTGTGTGTGTGTGTGATCTGTGTGTAGGTCAGAGCACAATTTGTAGGAATCAGTTCTTTCCTTCCAAATGTGGCCCTGGGGATCAAGTTTGGATCATCAGACTTAGCAACAAGGAGCTTCTCCTGACTGAGCCATCTCATCAGCCTCTGTCTCTCTCTTCACTTCCTGGGTGTGGTGTAGTGACTAGGCCTTCCCTGCCATGCCTCCCATCATGATGTATTGTGGTGCCACAGGACCAGGATCCATGGACTGAAACTTTGACGCTTCTAGCCTTTCCTCCTGCTAAGTTGTTTACTGGAAGGATTTTGTTACAGCAGTGGAAAGCTGACTCGAGCTGAGCTGCTCTCAGATGTCACAAGATTTAATCAATATTTAAGTGCTGCAGAGCATCATGCCTGACAGTGATGGAATTAAGTTAGAAATCAATAATAATAATAATAATAATAGACAAAAAATTTGAGAACTCTCTAAATACCTGGAAATGAAGCAACATATTTTTTAACCCAATCATGAGTCAAAAGACAAGAAAAATGATAAAACATTTTTTTAACTGAATGAAAATCAAAGCCCAACATATTGAAATTTGAAGAGAGACAAAGGGCTGGGATCTCCGGATCTCCCAGTGACCTAATGTTCTTCTGCCAGGCCCTGTCTCTTAAAGGTTCCAAAACTTTTTAATAGCAAAATGATCTGGGGACCAGGTCTTTGGAGCACAAGCCTTTGGGGACATTCAGCAAGTTGTATGCTGTTGAACATACCATGTGAACCTGAGAAAAATGTACATTGGCTGTTTTTTATATTAAGTGTTTTAGAAAAATCCATAGTCAAATTGGTTGATTTTTTAATTTTACACTATATATGTATACACATATACATATAATATACATATACATACATAGATAGTGTGTGTGAGTGTGTGCATGCATGCATTCGAGGTTGTGTGTATGTGTGTGTATGTATGTGTGTGTGTATGTATAGCACACATGACAGAGGACAGTCACATGTCAGTTCTCCCTTGACATGAGTCCTTACCACTCTCTTCCCCCATCCATCCTCCTGCCTTTCTTTAGGCAGCGACTCACTATGTGGCGCAGGTTGTTTTGAGCTTGAGACTTTTCCTTCAGCTTCCTGAGTGCTGATATTCCAGATATATCTTGGACTTTTTCTGTTGGATTTAGAGAAGTGGCCTATGATTCTCAACTTGTTACACCCCCCTATTTGTTTTTATTTTTTATTTTATTGTTAAAATTAGGATATAATTTTCGCTTATCCTGAAATCAGTCTTTTACTTATTTTTTTAAGTCAGTACAAAAAGAAATACTTTTGTTAAAAATATTGGAGGCCAACCTTTAAAGCACAGTTTGTACATGTCCTTGGAAGGACATAGAAAATGAATACAATGATGAGATACGTGGAAATGGCTTCAGTTACCAGCATTGAAATAAAATTAGTGCGAAAGAATATAAATATGAGTGTGCAGGCAGTGGTCCTGGGATCTTGGAGGTGAGCTAGATTCTTGATCTCTGTCATTACCAGTGAAAAATAAGCCCAAGGTGGTTGTCTCTTGGTTACTATGACAAAGAGTAAAAGTGCGTGCCAAGATCACAGCAGAAACACCCACTTTAGCACAGCTGATAGGCACATTGCAAGGGGCATAAGACAGCCTAAAGGTGAGGGATCCATTGTCGTTATTATAAAGTTTTAAGTAAACAACTCTTTATCGAAAGGATATTTAAGCCGGGCAGTGGTGGCGCACGCCTTTAATCCCAGCACTTGGGAGGCAGAGGCAGGAGGATTTCTGAGTTCGAGGCCAGCCTGGTCTACACAGTGAGTTCCAGGACAGCCAGGGCTACACAGAGAAACCCTGTCTCAAAAAAAAACCAAAAAAAAAAAAAAAAAAAAAGAAAGGATATTTATAGCAGTGTTTTCAGTTCCTAGGACAGACACTCAAGAAATGGTTTCGCATCGACGACGATGTGTTTTTCGTGTACTCTAATCCAGCATTTATCAAACTCAGCACACATACAAGTCTCCCGAGAGCAGAGAAGATACAGATTCTAATTAGGGGGTGGAACTTGCTAAGGGTCACACCTTGAACTGTTACTGTCTGGTACTGGCAGAGCAGAAGCAGTTACTCCAAGCTACCACAAGAGGGTGCCCCGAGCAAACAGTTCTACACCGACGTAGCCTAGCACAGCTTGCCCCGCCCCGCCGCTCCTCCCCGCCCTCCTCCTGCAGTTACTGTAACACTTAAGAGGTTCATAGAGGAGGTATAGTAGACATCCCGGTATTCTAAAGGCAGGTTTTCCTTCAAGCCACATCTCTAGAGAATTATCTAAGATTATCCTCACAACAACAAGAGACATTCACTATCTCTGAACTATAAATGTCAAGTAAGAAAACTATTAAAAGGAATAGATAGAAAAGTAATAGCGATGATGATGATGATGATGATGATGATAATAAAGAACGCTAATATCAGTTAGCTAATGGGACATATTAAAAGGGCACACTAGTTTGTTCTTACATTTAATTCCCATCCATCCCACAGTGTAGACAATGCTCTCATGTTAAGGGAAAGCCAATTTTTAGACACATTAATGAGATGTTCAGATTCTGGAAGATATAAGTTGGAGAGCATAAATTGAAACATGTCTCACATTTTCCCAAATACATACTCTTTGGTGTGGTTGTTGCATTCTGGAAGTTTTCCCTGGGTTTGAAAATGGCCTCCTGTGATTCTCAGTTTGTCATATTCTTGTTTTGTTTGTTTGGTTTTAGTTTTAGTTTTAGTTTTTTGTTTTTTTTGTTTTTTTTTTGAGACAGAGTTTCAACCATTTCCCCGAACTACTAAGTCATCTCTCCAGCCTCAAAAGAGAAGCTGGAGAGATAGGCTTTGATGTGGGTGCTGGAGATCAAACATTTGACATTTAGTCATGAGCTTTTGCCTTTAACAGCTGAGCTATGGCCCAGCCCTGTAATACTCCTGTACAACTGAGTTACATGGTACAATTTCACTCTCCAGAGAGCACAGACAAGTGGTATCAACATCTACACAAGGTTGTTTAATCACTACTACTATCTAATCTAGATCAAGAATGTTTCAGCATTCCCCCCACCCTGCCCCTAAAACAAACAACCCCCCAATATAGTCATTAGCAGTCCCTGTCCACTCTCTTCCTCCCAGATCCCCGAACCACTAACCTACTTTCCATCTCTATAGGCGTTTCCACTCTTAGGATTGCATTTAAGTGGAACTGAGATTATGCTTACTGTGGCTACTTTGGAAAGAGCGGTTATGTGCCTTGTCCAGTGGAGGTAGGCTGTGGACAGTTCAGTTTCAATGCAAGCTGAGGAGAAAGGCAGAGTGAAGGTGTATTTATAAAACTTCTTAGAATAATATAGAGTCAAGCCAAGCCCAAAACTCTGATAAAGTATCCTAGGAAGGACTTCATGACCTAGCTTTTGAGGAGGACATACAAATACTCATTGGTGTTATTGAGTGTGCTCACACTTTGCACAGACTGTCTTGAGTGATGGTGCCCACAGCTCTGTATTGGGCACTGACAAACAACAGAGACAAATAAATCAGTGTCAGCAGACTGAACGACCTGCTTGGTGTCACATGGTCACCCAGTGACAGTTCAGTGGGTCCCACTTAGCACTGCTCCAGAGTCTATGCTCATGTCTCCAAACTTCAGGGACAACCTGGGAATATCCTCCTGCTGTTTTTGTGTGTACATGCATTTGTGTGCTTGTTTGTGTGTGTGTGCCTGTGCATGTAGTGTGGGAGTGTGCATTCAGGCATGCTACTTCCCTGGTGCTATCTACTATTTATTTATTTATGAGACAAAGCCTCTCACTGGCTTGGAACTCCCGAAGTAGACCATGCTCTCTTTGCATCGCCAGTGGCAGGGTCACAAATGTGTCACGATGATTCTGGTGATTAAACTCAGGTCCTTGCACTTCCAAGGGAAACAACGTTACTAACAGTGGAGGGATCCAATCTCCCTAGCGCACATCCTAGTGAATAAGTAAGAAAGAAATGTAATACTCTACTGCCTGTAACCACTGTGACCAAAATGCTGGTAGTTGAGGTGATTACCTGAGAAGACCCTTGTTTGTTGGGCACCGCGAAGCTGCACCTCAGAGCTCTTAAAGGCTGAACATATCACTGAGCAGAAATTTCTTTTCCACCTGAGCCTAGCTTGAGGGGAACAAGGACACCCAGTGTATCCTTCTGCTCCACAAAAGGGAAGAGGCTTGTCCCCAAGCAAAAGAAAGAGCACGTTTTATCTGAACCTTCAAGAATGATGTCTTTCATGCCTTGACGGGGGCCTGAAGCCTTGGCAAGACTCGAGAGTGGGAAACCAGACACCAGACACCCTGGGCAGCCTCTACTTCCCTGCTGAGTAGGAGGCTCTCTCCGGGGTATGCTGCCTTGTCCGCGAGGCACCATGGGATATGTTATTTGTGTATCACATGCACATGACAGGTGGCATCTTGTATCTGTGGAGCACTTCACTGTACAGTTCAAAACGAGCTGCATAAGAATGTACATGGAAAGAGAAAAGGCAAGACTTTAAAAAAAATTAAGGGCTGGGCAGTGGTGGCGCATGCCTTTAATCCCAGCACTTGGGAGGCAGAGGCAGGCAGATTTCTGAGTTCAAGGTCAGCCTGGTCTACAGGGTGAGTTCCAGGACAGCCAGGGCTATACAGAGAAACCCTGTCTCAAAAAAGCAAGCAAGTAAACAAACAGAAAAAAAAAAGAAAAGAAAAAAATTAAGGAACAATTTTTGGAAGAATACATGAGTCAAATTGGTAATGCAGTCTATGCATGACTAGAAAGTTTAAAAAGTGACCTTATGGGGCTAGAGAGATGGTTCAGTGGTTAAGAGTATCCCTGCTCTTCCAGAGGTCAAGAGTGAGATTCCCAGCACCATCTTTGTACACATCTATCACATCCATTTGACTCCAATCCAAGGGGATCTGACAGTGTCTTTTGGCCTTTTGAACACCATGAGAACGTTGTGCAACAACATACATGCAGGCAAAACACCCACATGCATAAAATAAAAATGGAAGAAAAAATTTTAAGTGATGTCATTTGTTTCAGTCAACTGGAAGAGCCCAAAGGAGAGAAACAATGTTTCAGCACAGCCACGATCCTGATACTAAGTGGCTAAGGTAGAAACCAGGTAGACTAAGCAAACCCTGTCTTTAGAAGGATAGGAATGTTCTGTGGGAACAGCACATAGCACAGCATTTATAGTGTGCCATTTGGCTAGATAGAAAAGCCCCTGGATGGACAGACTCTGTGGGTAAAGTTCAGGTGTAAGTGTGTGGTGGGAGAGATGCCAGTTCTGGGACTGAGGCTGCAGAAGGGCTGGGAGGTGGTGATCCTGGAGAAAATGGATCTTCAGCAAGGGCTGTGACAATTCTTTAGAGTGTGCTTGTAGGGTTCTGGGGAGTTTCCACAAGCCTCTTTAGAGGCTATTTAAGGTCAAAAGCATTTTCATGACACTGTTAGCGTGTTGAGACTGCTCTAGCCTGGGTGACTTCTCACAATATAGACTTTCTTCTTAGACTTCTAGATGCTGGGAAGTCTGGAGAAGCCATTTCCTGGTTCGTAGATGGCTTGTGCTTGGTGTATCCTCAGGCAAAGGAAGGGGAAGACAGTTTTCTGAGGTCTCTTTTCCTGCCCTTTCAATAAGTGCATTAATTCCATTGGTGAAGGCCCTGCCCCTCATAATCAGATGACCTGCCAAGGCAATGACTCCTAATCATCACACCAGAGATTCAGTGTGCAACATCTGAATTTTGAGGGGACACAAATACTTAATCTGTAGCAAGCACTAGGTCATTACTTGGCTTTTTAATGAAATGGACATGCGCACCGATGGCATAAAAACAGTGTTGTATAATCCTGTAGAACTCTAATACAGATCAAGGCCGTGACTCTACACTGTACGCTTCACTCATGTGTCCTGTACACAAAGTCAGTGTGAAGAGAGACACTGGCTTCACTCAGTGATTACCTTAAGGGGCACTGGAGAGATGGCTTGGTGTGTTAAGAGTACACACTGAGGCTGGAGAGATGGCTCATTGGTTAAGAGCACTCCTCTTCTGAAGGTCCTGAGTTCAAAGCCCAGCAACCACATAGTGGCTCACAACCATCCGTAATGAAATCTGATGCCCTCTTCTGGTGTGTCTGAAGACAGCTACAGTGTACTTACATATAATAAATAAATAAATCTTTAAGCCAGAGCGAGCGGGGCTGAACCGGAGTGAGCAGAGGTCCTGAATTCAAATTCCCAGCAACCACATGATGGCTCACAACCATCAGTACAGCTGCAGTGTACTCATATACATAAAATAAATAAATATATAAGTAAATAAATCTTAAAAAAATATAGAGTACACACTGCTCTTGCAAAGGACCCAAGTTCACAGTGAACAGCTCACCACTGCCTGGACCTCAGCTCTAGGGGATCTGACATTCTCTTTTGACTCTACAGGCCTCTGAACACACACACACACACACACACACACACACACACACACACACACTCACACACTCTTACTGTCTTAAGGTGAGAGCTGTTCTTGTGGAACCCATTTCTGTTTGAAGGATTGGCTGACAGGTCAACTGTGACTGCTCAGATGAGGGGAATTGGCAGATGTTTTTCTTGATGTGAACAAAATGAGCCCGCTGTTTCAAGGAAAATGACCAACAGTATTTGTTATCAGTGATCAAGCCCATGTTTTCACGCATGAGTGGGAATCTTGGAAATTTCTTTCTGGCCACGGCAAGCTTGCCAATGACAATGCTGAAGTCCTTACAGATCTTCCTGATGAGCGTGGTCAGGGGATGGACAAATGGGATTTTTGATGCTGTGTGATCAATCAGATGACATAACATTTGGAGGAGCTGTCGAGCCGGGGACCAGAATTATCTACACGATCTGTTCATCTTATTATAGCTTCATTCCATTTTCCTTGTTTTTCTACAATTTCAACTCTAAAAATGTTTACTTGATGCAAAGTTGCTATTACGGACTGGGTTATGGATCCTTCTAAAGTCACATGTGGAAATACTAACCCATACTAGATCAGAAAGTGACTGTAGTTGGAGATAGGGAAGTGTGATGGTAGGGTTTTGTTTTGTTTTGTTTTGTTTGTTTGTTTTTTAGTCTAGACACAGAGTCATCTTGGAAGAGAGAACTTCAATGGGAAAAAAAAATCCCACCATCAGATCATTTATAGAGCCGGTCAGTGGTTGTGCATGCCTTTAATCCCAGCACTTGGGAGGCAGAGGCAGGCAGATTTCTGAGTTCGAGGTCAGCCTGGTCTACAGAGTGAGTTCCAGGACCAGCCAGGGCTACACAGAGTAACCCTGTCTTGGGGGGGGGGGGGAAATCATTTGTAGAAATGTCTGCGGGGCTGCCTCCGTCTCTCCCTCCTTCCTTCCTTCCTTCCTTCCTTCCTTCCTTCCTTCCTTCCTTATTTCTTTCCTTTCTTTTTTGAGACAAGGTTTGACTACGTAGCTGTGGCTGCCCTAGAACTTGATAAGGACCCAGGCTAGACTCACAGAGATCCACCTCTGCTTCCCAAGTGCTGGGATTAAAGGAGTGTGCCAGCAAGCCTGTGGGGCATTTTCTTGATTAATGATGTGGGAGGGTCCAGATCACTGTGGGTGGTGCCATCTCTGGGTACATCCTGGATTGTACACTAAAGCAAGCTGAGTAAGTCTCCGAGAGTAATCCAGTAAGCGCTGTTTCCATCTGCCTCATTCAGTGTTTGCTTAAGTTCCTGCCCTGGCTCCCATCACAGACGGACTGAAGCTTTGAGAGGGAATGAACTCTTCCCTCTAAGCTGCTTTTGGTCACTGTCTTATTATAGCAATAGAAAGCGAACTGAGACAGTAAGGAGGTTAGAGGGAACTATACTCAGACATATCTAGGGTCCATCCTGCTGGGGTCTGAGAATTTGTGAAATAATCCCCTATGAAAACCAAGGTTGAGCCAGCAAAAGAATCTTTATTCAGAGACTGATATATCAGGGATATGTCTGGGTTGGGGATCCAAACCACATCAGTGGGGAAGGGGTGGGACAGAGCAACCTTTTAAAGCAAAAACACCCCATAAATAAGGTGGGGCAGGGGCAAGAGCAGAGGCAACCAGTCGGGTACACGCATATTTTGTTTGTTTCCTGCCATTTTCACACCTGGTGCCTTAATGGGTACCAGTCAAGTACCTCAGATGGCTTTCCTGATAACTTGGCCTGGATGGAGACCAGTCAATCAGAGCCTCTTTAGCAGCTGCTGATTTCAGTCCTGACCATGTGCTAACCACAGGGTGAGATATTGTGGTCTAAGTTCCTAGGGCACCTGGGGCCAGAAGCTAGCTCAGGAAATTAGGTTGTTTCTTAGAATGTAGTACAAAATGGAGACTGTATGCAAGATGGAGTCTCTGTAGCTAAGGAGGTCCCCAACAATCCTGTAACAAGCAGAAGGGCACATGCATGTTGGAAAAGGCCACGCAGGGACAGAGTGGGACGTCATCCATCTGCAGGTGATGATGAAAGGGCTCAGAAGAAACTGGCCCTGCTCACACTTTCAGCTCAGACTTTAAGCCTGCAGAAAACTGAGAAAATGAGTTTCAGTTATTTAAACTGCCTGGGTTATGACATGTCTGGTATCCCTGGAAAGTTAATGCAGCTGTTTATCTTCTGAGGAGACTATATTCTTGGAACTGAAGTTGCCTCTGTGTGTGTGTGTGTGTGTGTGTATGTGTGTCTGTGTGTGAGTGTGTTAGTGATGAACAAGCTGAACTCCATCTTAAGATCAGTAGCCACTTTATTTATTTATTTATTTTTTCTTTTTTCGAGACAGGGTTTCTCTGTGTAGCCCTGGCTGTCCTGGAACTCCCTTTGTAGACCAGGCTGGCCTCGAACTCAGAAATCCTCCTGCCTCTGCCTCCCAAGTGCTGGGATTAAAGGCGTGTGCCACCACCGCCCGGCAAGTAGCCATTTTATTACAAGGTCAAAATAACTTTGTTTCTGTTTACTGTAAAACTTGAGTTTAACCAATTCTTGTCTCATTTTCTGGAATTTGACGTGTTCCATACCCTATACCCTGACCCTCACCCTGAGAAGATAAGACATTTTGCCAAGTTCCTATATAACCAAATTTCCCCTGGAAATCTCCAGCTCTTGTAAACCCCCTAGTCTTGGAGTTTTGGGGCTATGAAAACCCTACATCTCCTTTGTTTGGGGTCGAACTCTCAAATCCCAAACTTAGGGAGAGGCAGTCACTGAACCAGCTATATTGCACACATATAATGAGATATTTGGGTCAATGGGTCTTTATTCTCCTTCAGTGTGATTAACAGCAACGGTCCACAGTATATCTAGACTAACAACTTCCTCTCCTGCTTCCCAACCACTCTAACATACCTATAAACCCTTTTCTCCATGCTAGTAACATGGACACCTCAGGTTCAGAGAGAGAAGAAATTTGATTGTGAAGTCTCTGTGCAGTGAACATATAAACTTTTTTCTTTAATTCTTGAGATTATAATTTAATTACAACATTTCTCATTCCTTTCTTCCTTCGAAAACTTCCTGTATACCTCTCCCATTCTCCTTCGGATTTGTGGCCTCTTTTTTTCACTAAGTGTTATTGTATGAGTATGCATATACACACACATATATCTATTTCTAAATATAACCCGCTCAGTCCATATAACGCTAACATGGGGACCTTTTAAGTAAAATAAAGAAGAGCCAGATGTGGTGGCACATGCCTAAAATTCTAGTATTTGGGGACCCGAGGCAAGAGGATCTGGAGGTTGAGATCAGTCTCTGCTACATTATGAGTTGCTGTTTCAAACAGACAACAAAAGCAAAAACGAAAACCAAGAGAAAAGAGGCACGTATTCACCTGTGTAAATGAGATGCAGGCTATTACCTCCCAAGGAGTGAGGAGCGTCATGCCTGTAGGAAAAGCATACATTTGTCTTGTCACCTAATGTATACATTTGGAAGGGTGTTAGGTTTTTCTGGTTTCAAGTCTTGTTAGCTTTCTAGTATTGAGGCAGGCAGGCAGCTCTGATATTGTCAGTCATTTGTGGTTGGTCAGGCACATTTGGTAGGAGAGATGAAAGGCCAGCTTAGACCTGCTGCAGTGGTTTGAATTAAAAAAAAAAACAAAAAAACCCCAAAACCAAAAAAAACCCCAAAACGTACCCTGTATGGCGCTTGTTCGCCAGGGGGTGGTGCTGTTTGGGCAGGTTTAGGAGGTGCAGCCTGGCTGGAGGAAGTACGTCTTTGGGGGTGGACTTTGAGACTTGAAAGCCTGAAGCCACTTCCGGCGCGCTCACTTCTTGCGCTTGTGTTTGACGATGTGATTGCTCAGCTTCGGGCCCCTGATGTCACATCTGCTGTTTGTTGGCAAACTTTCCCACCTTGATGAACTCTTATCTCTGGAGTCATGAGCTGTAAACTCTTCCATAAGTTGCTTTTGATCATGATGTTTTATCACAGCAACATAATATTCCTGCATTGGGTGTTAAGCTGAATGCATGCCAATCTGTCCTTGAGCCGACTTCTCAAGGAGCAAACCCCCCTATTTATCATATGCACAATGGACAGTATGCATACTTAAGACTATGGGATGCACTGCTCAGCCACACACAGCTTATATGAAGTTATATATGAGTCTGTCAATCAGGATAAGGACCCATCCCGTTCTTGCTCTTGGGTACTAGGCCCTCTCCTCTGCCAGGCTCAGAAGAAGTTATGCCAGTCATGTGCTTACTTGAGCCTTTTCCATTCTGTGGAACGTACTGTATGCTTTTACTCTCAATTTTAAACGAATTATATTTTTATGACTGTTTTTCTGTGTTTTGTTAGACTGTTCATGAAACAGGGTCTGGGCATTGCAAAACCAGAGAACCTTGAGAATTGCCCCAAAGAACCCTGAGACTTGCCCCAGGAACAGACTTGTCTGAGAGTGGTGGGTGGAGAAAGTCTGCAGTACTGCTGAAGAACCCGCCCTCTCCCTTCTTCTTACTCGGAACCAAAGCCCACTTCCTGCCCGGCCAACAACGGAGAGAGGAAGAACACTTACCATCCTAGCCAGTCCTACAATGCTATAATGTATCATCCTGGGAAGGGTCTGGCTACCTTCTTACAACCTTGTTCCTCATTCTGGGCACAGAGCAAAGTTCTCTTTAGCAAGCTACTTTGTAGTCAAGTATATGGGATTACAGCTGTTGTTATTTTGGCTACAACTATGTAGTCCTGGCTAAATCAACCCTCCATGTTAGACCCTCTATGCTCTTTTCTCCTGCCCCATCTGGGCAGATAAGCATGTGCTAGTAGAACTTGCAAACTTAGCTTAGTGAGAGCACCACAAGCTCCTATTGTAGTAAGGAACTGAGATATTTGGGGTTTTCCTTTTAGAATAACTATGGTACCCACACTAATATTTATTCCCATTTTTACAGGTGAAAAAGTTGAGTCTAGGAGTATTTAATTTACCCAAAGTCTCACAATGGACACATTAGTTATAAGCTTGAATTGCTTGTATTTTGTTGGAATTGAAAGAACAAGAGTGTCATTGAGAAGTGGTGTGTGTGTGCCTGTGTGCACATATGCATGCATGTGTGTGTGTATGTGTGTGTGTGTGTGTGTGTGGTGTTGCCATCCCATCAGTATTTCTAGGCTCTATGGACCCTGAGATGCTCTGCACTTTAAGAAGGGACTGAGCAACGTTAACCCAGGTATCACATTGTACTCTAGTCAAGAGCAGAAGACTGTTTCTGTGCCTTGCCGAGCAGTGACCTGGGTAGTGTCTGGAATGCTTTATCTGAGTGGAGTACTGCTGAGTTGCTGATAAATAAGCCCCAGCTCTTATGTGAGATCTGGAGGGATAGCTAAGGATGGTGCTGACCAGTGAGAGCATGTAACTGGACTGCCAGCCTTTCCCAGGGCTATCCAGTGTCAGGAGTCTGGCAGCAAGTGGAGGGAAAACAATTTCACGTCAATCAGTGCATGTCCCTGCCCACCTAGCCATTGGAACTTGTGCTAGAGCCCAGCAGAGGAGGAGCCACTCTCTCTGGCCCTCTCCTGTTCTTCGTGGTTGAGTTCTAAGGCTGGCTCACTTGTCACTTGTAACTACACCAAAGTGAGCATTTGTGAAGTCTGGACAATGATGGTGACAGTGAGAGGCTGGTTTCTACCTCTCTGGGTACCCATCATTCTGCTACTTGAAAGGCAGTGACTATAGGGGCAGGCACATTCCTTGTAGGCTTTAGAAAACCAAGGCCTGGGAGATGTTGAGAGATGAAGGTTATGTAATCTGTTGAGTACATGTGAGCCCCATTACATCCTCTGATTCTCTTATCATTGCAGGATTGAGTTCCTAAAGGGTAGAAGCCTGGAGACACTAAGGCTGGGATTCAAGAATTCTATTGGGTAGTGCCTTGAAAACACCTGATTGTGGAGCCAAAGAGAGAAGGCTGGACAGGAGCGGCTACGCTGCCAGCTAGTGGCCATAGACACTTCTGACCCCACAGGATCTCTGAGGCCGCATAGTCCTTCAGCATGTTCTAAATTAATGAAACACATGAGACTTTTTGTCTCCGAAGAGACTAGTCATTGCTTATTGGGCAAGGGAAGTTTCCAAGAGGGGGCTGTGTCATGAGTGGGGTTGGGGTGGGAGATGGGAGAAGGGGGTAGAAGATCCTGCTGTCATCATGTCCCTTTACCCTTACAGTCATGTTGATGTTTGAGGTTAGGAAAGCTTGAGCAATAGTTATAAGTGGAGGAAAGGGGACAATTCAGGACTCTGGAGTCAGTCTTCAGCTTAGGGGTCAAGGCGAATGTCAGATGCTTCAGAGAGGACAGAAAAAAAGTTGCCATTGAGGCTAGTGAACTTCTAGGCCTGAAGTGGCCCTAGAAACATGCCCAGCTGGGACTGAGCCAAGTCCTGAACATTGTCCTGAAGGAGAGGGGAGAATGGAGTCGGGGGGGGGGGGGGGGAGGGGAAGGGAGGAAGGGAGGGAGGGAAGGAAAAGGGGGAGGGGAGGGAGGGGAAGGGGCAGGGGGAGGGAGAGAGGGAGGGGGAGGGGCAGGGGGAGAGAGAGGGGGAGGGGCAGGGAGAGGGGGAGGGGAGAAACTCTAAATAGCAGATCAGCAGGCAAAGGATGTATGTATGGTAAAACCTGGCCTCTGAGGGGCGTTAAGAAAGTTTCAGTGCCCCTGAGGAGGACTGGGCTGTCATCTTCCAGATCTGGGGCCTTGTGAACTGCAGGACAGGGTTGAGGAAGGGATCACTTTTGCTTTGCTACTATTGTTAAAGACAGAACCTTGCTTTGTTGGTCCATACTGGTCCTCCTGCCTCAGCCTTTTAAGAGTTTGATTACTGGCAAGTACCAGCATGCCCAGCTCAGAGGGGATGCTTCCTAAAATTTTGTTATTTATTTTGTGTGTGTGTCATCTCCACCTACTCACACATCCAGACCCCCATCCCTCAGACCCAGACACGCCCATATACTACTCTCCCTACCCCTCCTCCCACCCACAGTACCTCCCATACCCTCCCCCACCACACACCCCCTACCCCTACACATACTATACACACACATAACGCCCCTCACCCTCCATTACACATTACCCTCTCTCCCACCTCAGTGGGCACCTGTGGCAGAAGTATGGAGGCCAGAGGACAGTTTGCAGGAGTCAGTCTCTCCTTCCTTGTGGATTCTGGGGATTAAACTCAGATGTCAGGCTAAGTGGGAAGCATCTTTATGCACTGGGCTACCTCCCCCACAGACATTATCTGATAGTTCCTGAAACTTGAGAGAGGTCAGCCTCTCTCTGCGCAGCAGCATCTGAGCAGCTGGGAAGGCCTGCAGAGCACTCTTCTGGCTTATCCCCACTTTCATTGCCTTCCAGCTCTCTTCTCTTCTTCCTCTCTCTCTCTCTCTCTCTCTCTCTCTCTCTCTCTCTCTCTTTGCATTTTACCTGTAATTTGTTGGAAACTGATAGTCATGCAAATGATCCCGACTCATAGAGATGCAAATGGGCTTTGCCCAGTGGAGATACTGTTGCTTACTGTACCTTGGATACTGACTGTTCTGCATTTATTTATAAGTTCATTTTAGCATTCCAGATTACTCTGATAGGCACGGTCTCGGTCTCGAGGTGCTCTTTGGAGCTGACCATAAATCTCTAGCTCATGGGGGCAGGCGGGAATGAATTAAGGTGAGTTCTCTCCCAGTTTAGTTAATTTAAAACCAGAGGAAGTTGAGTATCCCTGCGCAGGCTCGCTGAGATGGGAGGGGTGGGTGGATGGGGTGGGGTAGTTCTGGGGGTCGTGCTGGGAGGACTGACAGAAGGACTTAGCTCAGCATCTACTCTGGAATCCTTCTAGTTCCAACAGGGAGCATCCACCTAAGATTTAATCAGAACCAGTACAGTATGGATTGAACCGAGTTACTTCAAACGACACTGAAATCTTAACTCCCATCCCCTGGAACCGTGACCTTAGAAACACAGTCTTTGGAGATGGAAAAGTCAAGGTGAGGTCTTTAAAGTAAGCCTTAAATCAAGATAATTGTGTTCTCATGAAGGGGACTTTTGCATGAGTACATATGGAGATAAATGTAAAGATGAAGACAGAAATGGGGTGATGTATGTACAAGCCAAGAGAAACCATCAGGGATGGGGAGGAGGGCATGGGATGGATTTCCCTCACTGGGTTCAGAAGGAGCCAATATTGCTACATCCTTGATCCTGAACCTCTAGCTCCTGCAAACTGTGAAAGAATAAATTTCTGCTGTTTAAACCACACAGTCCATGCTAGGAGACACCACAAGGCGCCCACAGCTGTATGAAGCACACACCACTGAGTTTTGGCTGGTGATTCTCTGTTTGCTTCGAAGAGTATAATTAGGGCTATAGAGTGTTACAGGGACACAGCCACTACTCAAGTGGGGAGGCTCTTCATCTTCTAGGCTGTGGAACTCTCCAGGAAAATATGAAATCCAAAATAGCACGCCTCGCTGCTGCCTGACATTGTATAATTACAGCCTTCTGTTTGTTGTAGTTAAAAGAGACCCTCACTGAGCCTTCATAAGAGGGGCAGATCGGAGCTTGAATGGCACCTGGTTACTGTGTCCTCTATTCCCTATTCAGAGCCATCAGACACTGTACTTAATTAAACCCCTGTCCCCGCCTCGGGGCATCTGACAGGTTCCCATAGTTATTAGGAAGGTTTCCAAATAGGGCTGACTTTCCTGTGCCTCTGTGGCTTCTCATGCCAGGCAAGGGTGGTTTAGGTTGTTGTGAGATCTGAGCTCTTCCCACAGCAAACATTAGAAAAAAAAAGACGGATTAATTTTAAACATTATTTTGGTAAAACTTTGACTGATTCAATTTTTAAAGCAAGAACATGAATACAAAAGAAAATCCAGGAGGACTGGGGGGGGGGCATGACTCATAGGCGGAGTCACTGTTTGCAAATCTGGGGTTGGCAGAGTAGGGGAGTATGCAGAATCAGTCTTGTGAATCCTAGCCCAACGATTGTCTGTTGGCCAGGTCTCTCTGCTGATGTATTTGATGCCTATCTGATGCTTCAGGGCTGCCGTTATCCCTCAGCCTGGGTATACACTGGCCTCTGGTAGAAAGATCTAATTAGAGGCTCTCCTGCAGCAACTCAAGCAAACGCTCAAAGTTGAAGGATGGAGAGGCCGGCCCAGCAGAGCAGGATCAGAGAATTAGGATTCTGTCTCTCATGTTCCGGGCTTGCTGCTATACACGTGACCTTCAGGGTATATTTTTGCCAGTCATTCATTCCCTGAACTTCTCTCTCTTTTAAGCTGAGAGATGCTAATCTATCCTTGGGACCCAGCATGAGATAACCCTCGAAACGAACCAAACCAAACTCAGTCCCAACTTGCACTGTATGGTCTAACGCATTAACATTCAGCTGGAGGTGTGTAGAGTCACTCCTGGTGACTCTGGGGTATGCCTTACAGTTTGTTAGTCCTTCCTGCCACCTCTGATCTTCTGCCTGGAAGCTTACGTCCAGGCTTGGAAGGGATGTCTTGCTCTCATTGCCTCTGGGACCCCATAAGACAACGCCTCTGCCCATCTGCTACTGGGCACGTCACAGCAGGATGCTGAGTCTACGGAAAGGTGTCAGTGTCTCCATGGCTCCCGCAGTTGCCAGCTGGTAAGATGACTGCCCGATGTCATCGGGGCAACTGCCTGGCAGAGTTCTGGGCAGCCCTGCTGAGAAGGTCGCTTTTCAGTCTATGCTAGACTTTGTCTCTGTGCAGATTCTAGTTTAGGCTTAACTTACCAAGAAAATGTGATCTGGGACAGCTCAGCCACAGCCAGTTGGCAGAGGCAGATTCCAGTTAGAGTCTGGAGCTCTGGCTGTGTAATCCTGTGACATGGACGACAGCAATGGCTCCACCAGAGTGTCCCTTCTTCTCATCTGATAGTATACAAGGTATCTGCTTTGCATGGCACAAAGCTGAAGACATTACTTGTGCCCTTCTGACAACACAGACTAAATGGCGAAATGGTGCCAGTCACCTTGTGCCTGTTGAATAAATATTTATAAAACAAATCCAAATGAAACAGCCCGCAGGACCAAATTGGACTGGCCAGTTGTGTTTTCAGAACAGAAACCTCCCCTGCTATTTTTCCTGTTAACTGGGAGGAAGATTCTGGAATAGGTAGGTGTATCTACAGGTGAACCTTGCAGAAAGCAATGATTCAGACTGGACAAGCTGAAACCGTACAAAAAGAATCCACTTGATCAAGCAGGTCCGGTGCTTTCGGGAATAGCCAGAGAGTGACTCCAAATGGCATTTTCTCTTTCGTAAGAAGAAATTTCTGGTCCTGGCTGAACTAATTATTATGTTTCAGTTACCAAAAAAAGTCACTCAAGAATGTGGAGATTGCTCAGGCCTGTAGCTTTCACAGTCTTAAGAGGAAATGGAACCTGCCTCAGAGAGAGGGCCCAGTGTTTAAGCACCTTGCCTGGCCCTCTGGACCACTAGTTGGATCTCTCCCAAACAGGCCGGGATGCTCCTGGCTTGGGATTATCACTGTGCTGCCAACACCTGCCAATCAAGATTTGACGAGGAGACAGGACCTGTGTTTGTTACTTTAACAGATGAATTATTACGATAACAATCTGTGTTTGCGCAGAACTCACTGTGTAGAGAGCACTCCATGCGTTTTGTCTCATTCAAAGTCATCACACCAGTAGTGTGAGGTTAACAGAACATGATGTCTTCACTTACTTAGGTAGATAGAGAATTAATTATTTGAGGGTGTTTTCTGTGTGTGTGAAAAGCTAGATGAGTACATGAAAACAAAAAGCCACATGGTACAAGAAGATAAATGATAAAAAAAAAAAAGTTTTCTTAGCTCTGGTCCCTAGTTCTTTGTTCAAAATTTTTATGTATTCTCCTGGCTCAGGGTGGTTCTCAACCTTCCCAATGCCGTGGCCCGACCATAAAATTATCACTGTTACTTCATAATTGTAATTTTGCTACTGTTATGAATCATAATGTAAATATCTGATAAGTGACCCCTGTGGGAGTCATAACCCCTGGGGAGGGCGTGACCCACAGGCTGAAAACAGCTGCCCCAGTTGTTTTCTCTGTACTCAGACTCATCGATAGAGATGCATGTGCACACAGACACATAGCAAATAGTTGTTTACACATATAAAAAAAACTATTCTAGTCATCTTAGTACTAGTGCCTAAGTACTTTTAAATCATTATTTGTTTTATGTGTATGGGTGTTTGGCCTGCATGTGCAAGCTGTACCCATGGAGGCCAGAAGAGGGCATCTGATCCCCTGAGACTGAAGTTACAGATGGTTGTGAGTCTCCATGTGGGTGCTGGGAATTGACTCTTGGTCCTCTGGAAGAGCAGCCAGTGCTTTTAAAGCATTGATTTATCTTTCCACCATCCCCATTATATACTTTTGTATAAATACATTAAAGATCAGGTTGCATGGAGTCCTTGTCCACATTTCAGTGTGTGGCATTTTCTAGCTCCATCTGGGACCCCTGCTAACTTGCTATATTTCTTGGGCAATGGTGTATGAGGCTCCATCCTCCTTTTCCCTTTCCTCTTTCCCTTCATCCCCCTTCACTCTTTCCATCTCTTCTTCTCTCCATCCCTGCCTTCCTCCTCCCCCCACAAAGAATATGAGACTTTGCTGTTTATTTCCGAGCCTTCCAACTCTCAGGGCCAAGGTTTAGGTCCCATTCTTTGTAATCCATTGTGAGTATACCTGAGTTTGATTTCTAATTCACCTGTGTATTTCTTTTTTTTTTTTTTTTTTTTTTTTTTTAAGATTTATTTATTATGTGTAAGTACACTGTAACTGTTTTCAGATTCCAGAAGAGGGCGTAAGATCTCTTTAGAGATGGTTGTGAGCCACCATGTGGGTGCTGGGATTTGAACTCATGACCTTTGGAAGAGCAGTCGGTGCTCTTACCTGCTGAGCCATCTCTCCAGCCCCCCACACCTGTGTATTTCTAAACACCTTATTTTAGGGGGAGGATTATGCATTGGATTTCTGCATCCTTATTGCTTAGGTGGGAGTGACAGTTTCTTCCATGACAGGCCAGGTACATTTCCCATGATGAACCAAAATACCACAGAAAAGATATTTTAAGAAATATCTGTTATTTTGATAGAGTATCACATGTCCTAGGCTGGTCTTGAACTCACTGTGGAGCCAAAACTGACCTTGAGCTTTTGATCCTCCTGCCTCCACTCCTTGAATGCTGGGATTGCAAATTTGTACCAACATGTCTGGTTAGGTAGTAATTGGGTTGAACCCAGGGCTTCATGCATTCAGGGCAAGAAAACTGCCATCTAATCTATACCTGTATCCTGGGAGAGATTAAGAGAGGTACAGAAAAGGAACCAGATGTTTTGCTGGTGCTGAAAATGTGGACGTCTGCCTTCCACAGAGAACAGTTTGAATTGTTTTTACTTACTTTGTTTATTTTAATATGATTTCACACCGAATGAAGTCATGCAGAGCATGAAGTATATTTGGAATATGACTTTAAGCTTCTGGTGATAGAAGCCGTGTTATTCAAGTCAGAACTTGCCATATAGTTGAATCTCTGCACATAGTTGTGAGACAAATGTGTAAACACATGTGTGCATGAATGAATGGTTTGTCCAGGCAAACCCTCACAATTGAAGCTTCTCATCTGTTTTAGCTTTGTTTCTGTTGTTGCAATGAAACACCCTGAGAAAAAGCAACAAAGGGAGGAAAGGGTTTATGTGGTTTACAATTCCAGGTTACAGGTTCATAGCAGGGCAGTCACAGAACAGGAGAATGAGACAACTGGTCACATCATATCCACAGCCAAGAGCAAAGAGAAATGAATGCACCCATGCCACCTGCTTGCTGTTAGCTAGCTTTATCCTCTCTTATACTATTCAGGACTCCCTGCCTAGGGAATGGTGTTGCCCAAAGTGGGCTGGGTATCCCTCCATCTATTAATAATCAAGACATAGACATATCTAAAGACATGCCCATAGACCAACCTGATCTAGATAACTCTTCATGAAGAGTTTCTTTTAAGATGATGATTATGTCAAATTGACAGTTAAAGCTATAATGGTTTGAGAGTTCCGATGACTTGAGGAGGGGCTGCATTAACTTGAAAATAAACTGGCATTCCTGAGAAAGGGGGACACATGAAAAATGTAAGATACTGCATGGAGCTTGGAGAGAAAGCATTTCTCTAAGGAAATGACAAACTGAGGACGAAAAGAAGAAAAGGGCATTGAATATCTTATGGTACAAACCCTTCACTGCCACCATGGAGAAAAAAAAATCAATGGAAATTTTAGAGTAAAAAGAGGAATGCCAGGTTTGCCCACCTGCATTTCCCTCGGGTGTAGTGACAAGCTAGCCTCATGTTTTCATTGAGACAGGAGGGCAGCTTTACTCACCAGGGAAGCTGTCCTGACAGACCGAACACAGAGCTATTGCAGGAAGAAGAAAAAGAGGTCCTTGGTTCAAGAGGAAGAGCCTGATGGTCACGTGACATTGGTGAGGCCAGTGAAACTTGGTGTGAGATCACTGGAGCACGCTGCTCGGATGTTAATTTTCATGGTCAGCTTGAATGGCTTTAGAAGCATCACAGAAACACACTTCTGTGTGTGTATTGGTGAGAAAGTGTCTGCAGAGAGGTTGAACGGAAGAGGGGACTGAAGAGGAGAACATTCTGAATGTGTGTGGCATCATCCATGGTCTTGGATCCTGTACTAAGGAGAAAACAGCTGGGTACAAACATTCACTGCTCTGTGCTTCCTGACTAGGGACACAATGTGACCAGCTGCCTCAGGGTCCTATTGCCATACCTTCTCTGCCAATGATGGGCGGTATCCTTTTGAGCTGTAAACCAACATAAACTCTTTCCTCCTAAGTTGCTTCTTTTCATGCATATTTTTGATCAAAACAACAACAACAACAACAACAACAGCAAATTCTACTAGAAAGAGGGAAGGGGCAAGAAGGTTGGAGGGACGGATTCCAGAATTCATGAAGCCAGAGAGAAGTTTGACCCAAGCCTAATCTGTTCAAATTAAAATGAAGGGTCGAACCGAGTTCACTGAAGCAGAGTTGTAGCCAAATAAAGCTGTAGAGAGAGAGAACAAGAACCAGGTTCAGAGGAATTAGATTCTGGAGCTTCAAGGAACCAGAGGTCCACGAAACTATTGTGGATGATCTGTGAGACAATTTGGAGGTTGATGCTATCTAGTAGATTGAAGGAGTCAATAGCCCATGCTGAGCTTATGTGGTGACTCTGGGTATTATATACTTCCGTCTGTTGAAAGATTATAATGACTTTTAAAGAACAGGAAATTTAATGGTCATCTGCTAGAAGAGTTTTATAATGTACAGTACTTGATTCTACAAATATCAGACCCTTACATGGTCTGTCCTGACATGTGAGGGCTGAGAGCATGTACTACTCAGACACCTTATGGGGTGCCTCTGGCTCTTAGAGCAGGACAAGACTGGATTACAGAATAATAGACTAGGGGGCGTGGTATTGAGCCTTGGAAAAGATTAAACATCCAACCAATTCCCAATGTACAGGGGACATTCAGAAAATAATTTGTTCATAAGAATTTATCAAGAACATTTAGTAATGAAGAAAAGTTTACTTAGAACTTTCTAGGACACACTAGAATGTTCTATGCGCAGCATGAATTTCTAGGTGAGTTTTGCCTTAACTTCTCACGTATCATGGTAAGAGGGTATAGGAATATAAAGATCCTGGGGTAGGGACAGAACCTGGATGTACAGATGTTGACAGTGAGAGACACACCCATCCAAACCACACTGTATAGAGGAATTTATTGCTATCAACTCTTGAGTCTAAAAATAACACCCCAAATATAGAACAATGGTACATTTAGTTTAGAAGGTATGAAAAAGTGAATTCCCACAGTTACAAACAGTTTTGGGCTCTCAACTCTGTCAGTGGAAATAAGACTGTTAAAATGGGTATGAGAAATGGCTTAGCATCTAGGAGCACTGTCTGCTCTTCCAGAGGACCTGGGTTCAATTCCCAATACCTACATAGCAGTTCACAACCTCTGTAACTCTAGTCCCAGAGGCTCTGATGCCCTCTTCTGGCCTCTAAGAGCACTGCAAGCACACAGTACACTAATAGACATGCAGGAAAACACTCACTGACATAAAATAAAAAATAAAATAAAATACATGATTAGAACAACAGAGGTTAGATCTCTACTTCAGCCAGCATAGAGCATGAATCCACATTTGGTTGGTTCTATATTTTGAGGCAGATCGAACTTAACTGTTTGCAAATGTGTGGGGAATGGAGAATCACTGAGCTCACAGTGTGTGGCTGCAGCTTGGGGGACTGCAGAGATGGTGTACAGCATAGAAAATGATGATAAGACAGACCTCTGACTTTTCCACAGGATTTTCATGACTGAACACACTTTAGAAAGCCAGGCAGTTCCTGGGTCAATGAATGGTCATTGGCATTCTAGGGTTTGAGGAGAAGGCTGGGCAGAGAAGGGTGGGTAGCTGAGAGGAGAAAGGCTGTGTCACAGTGCGACTCTCAGGGCAGCTCCCAAAAGCCTTCATGGTGTCTCCTTTGTGGACTGTTGCTCGGTGGAAGGCGTTCCTTGCTGCAACTTGGTGAACAGAAGCCATAGCTGTCAGAGTTGTTCTGGGGGAAGAGGAAGGACAGCTTTGAAAGGTTGTGAGCTGCCGAGAGGGGCACAGTCAGGATACATGATCTTTTTCCTTCAGGAGACAAAAGACGTATTCAGCCTTAAAAAGGAACATACTATAATTTAAATCCATAACATTCATTCCCAGTTTTAACAAGCTGGGGAGTGCAGAGATGGCTTAGTGGTTAAAGCGCTTGTTGCTCTTGCAGAGGACCTGGCTTTGATCCTGCTTCTGGGACCCTATGTATCTCAGTGTTGCACACCTGGATATACTGCATAGGAAAACCGTGGGCCTGCTTTCTGACTGGCTGTGTGATACTGAGACGGTCAATAGGTAGAAGAACTGTCAGTCTTGGTATTCCTTCCGATATTCTATACAATGGTTTTAACATTTTAACCAATGGTTTTATAGATACTTTACTAAGTAAACACTTCACTAAGACTTGTGGGGAGATGGCTCAGTAGGTAAAGCGCTTGCTGTACAAGCATGAGGACCTGAGTCTGAATCTCTAGAGCACATGTAAAGCCAGATGCAGTGGTGTACACATCTGTAATCTTAGCTCTCCTACAGGGAGATCAAAAGCAGAGACAGGAGAATCCCCAGAGTCTTGCAGGCCAGCTACCCTGATATATACAGCAGAGAAAACAAGAACGAGACCAAAGAAGGGAGACAGGGAGGACTAACTGCTCAAGTTTTCCTTTGACCTCCACATATAAGCCACAGCATGCATGCATACATATAAAATACATACACAATGCATGCATGCATACATACATACATACACACATATGCCCACACACCCACACAAGGAGAAGAAAAGATGGAAAATGGTAATTTTATCATTCTTTCTGTAGGCATTATTTGGGGTTTTTCTGCCCCGCCCCCACAAATACATACCCTTTTGTTGTTTAGTTACTATGAAATATAGCTCAAGAGTGAAAAGGATGATGGGTTCTTAATTCTTGCCTGTTATTAATTTTCAGAATAATGAGTTGGTATTCTGGAAAACTCTTAAGACATTATTAGTACATTTTATGTGTGTGTGTGTGTGGGGGGGTGTGGGGTGTGATAAATTGTGTGTGTGTGTGTGTGTGTGTGTAGTGTGTGATACATGTGTATGTGTGTGTGAGTACCTTTGTCCACATGCACGCAGAGGACAAGGAAGAGTTTGTGTGTCCTCTATCACTCAATCTTTTACCCTTGAGAAGGGTTTCTCATTGAACTTGGAGCTATGTTGACATCCAGGAAGCCCCAGCAATCCTCATGTCTCCCCCTCCCACAGATCTGGGGACCACACCTGATCTTTTGTTGGCTCTGGGAACTTAAATTCAGGTGCTCATGGTGACACAATAGCCATTCTTACCCTCTGAGCCTTTTCCCCAGCCTCGCTAATAATACTGAGTGGCACTCTCAATGTTATCACTTCCTTAACTTTTAAATTTTATTTTCTATGTTTTATTCTATTTTTATGTAGAAAGGTGTTCTGGGGCTGGAGAGATGACTGCTCTTCCAACGGTCCCGAGTTCAAATCCCAGAAACCACATGGTGGCTCACAACCATCCGCAATGAGATCTGATGCCCTCTTCTGGTCTGTCTGAAGACAGCTATGGTGTACTTTACACGTAATAAATAAATCTTAAAAAAAAAAGAAAGGTGTTCTGACAACTTGTATGTCTATGTACCACATGTGTGCCTGGTGCATGTAGAGGGCAGAAGATGAGTTTAGAGACCAGAAGATTCATTTAGAGACCAGAAGATGCATGTAGAGGCCAGAAGAGGCTATTGGATTCCCTGGAACTGGAGTTACAGAGATGTGGGCAGCCATTTGGGTGCTGGGAATTGAACCAGGGTCTTCTGGAAGAGCAGCCAGTGCTCCTAATCACTAAGCCATTTTTTATAGGCCCCTCTTCTTTAGATTTTGATAGAAATTCCCTGTGATGGCTTAATTTTTACTCATCATAACTTTTATAAATTAATCCTGCATGGGACAGCTTAGACAGATGATATCCACAAGGATTGGGTGAATTGTTTGGACTTGAACTCTGGTCTATTGATCCTAGATCCTAGTTTTGCTGCTAAGTAAATGTGACCTTGATCCTATCATTAGACGTCTTAGATCTTTACTTCCTCCTCTGTAAGACATGTTATAATCATATTAACTCTGGGGACTATTGGAAGGGTTCCATGAGTTAATTGTTAAGGTGTCAGCAAGAGCATGCCAGATAGTAAACGTTATAAGGTAACAATTCTCAAATTGTTACTATGAAAACATTGCAACAGACTCACCCCATCTACCTACCCAAGCAGAAATCCATGCTAAATGTCAGTATTTCTTATCAGTGACACAGGGCTTGGGTCGTTTGCCTAATCTTGGACCAGAATTCAGCTGTAGCATCATTCATCAGAGGAACCTTTTAAATCTAAACATAACTCAGTCTCTCCCTATGATCACTGATGTTTCTTTTTTTTTTTTTTTTTTTTTAAATATGGAACGCTTCACGAATTTGCGTGTCATCCTTGCGCAGGGGCCATGCTAATCTTCTCTGTATCGTTCCAATTTTAGTATATGTGCTGCCGAAGCGAGCACATCACTGATGTTTCTTAATGCTGCAGTTATTTATTAGATGCATGTCTTTAACTTCATAAGCCTGGGGGACTCGGTGGCTGAAGATGAACAGTATTCTCCTAACTTGATTTCTGTCTTTTGACCTGTTCCATCCAGAATAATGGAACCTCTGACAATATCCGTGAGACTCCTTTGCCTGGTCTTCTGGGTGGGTTTAGTCGGTAAGAAATACAGACAGAGGAGTAAGACAGTGTTTGTTTTTTTAATTTTAAATTTTATTTTTTAATAGACTTAATTCTTCTTCTTCATCATCATCATCATCATCATTATTAGTATTGTTATTAGTATTAGTATTATTTTGTATAAAAACCTTTATGTGGTAGCCACAGCTGGAGCCTGGTCCTCTGTTTTTATTTTTTATTTTTTTATTTTTTTTTGAGACAGGGTTTCTCTGTATAGCCCTGGCTGTCCTGGAACTCACTTTGTAGACCAGGCTGGCCTCGAACTCAGAAATCCTCCTGCCTCTGCCTCCCAAGCGCTGGGATTAAAGGCGTGCGCCACCACCGCCCGGCAAGCCTGGTCCTCTGAACAGAGACTCTGGTGTAGGTTTTCACAAGATAATCAGTGAATTCCTGATAAGGAGACTTGGTGAACACAGTCTGTTTCCAGAGGTCAGGTAGCTGTAGGTCTTGGAGATGGCATCAAAGGTGGCCTTGGCAAAGTTGCCCAGGGTGACAGTGCAGCCTCTGGCTGATGTGTGGCAGTCATCTATACCGGCTGTCATCAGGAGCTTCTTGGGCACAGGAGCAGAGACAATGCCAGTGCCTCTGGGGGCAGGGATGAGACGCACCAGCACAGAGTCACAGCGGCTCGTCCCCTTGCAGAGAACAGTGTGGGGCTTGCCAATCTTGTTCCCCTAGTAGCCTCTCCGCACAGAAATGATGGGAAGCTTGGCCAAGATGATGGCCCCTCGGATGGTAGTGGCAACCTCCTTGGAACACTTAACACCAAGACCAACGTGACCATTGTAGTCCCCAGTAGTGACGAATGCCTTGAACCTGGTCCGCTGGCCAGCCGGAGTCTGCTTCTGCGCTGGCATGAGTTTCAGACCCTCATCCTTTAGGGATGCACCCAGGAAAAAGGCAGTGATCTCAGACTCCGTAATGGACAGGGAGAACAGGCAGATCTCCTCCAAGGATTTGATCTTCATGTCCTTAACCAGGTGCCCCAGCTTGGTGACGGGGATCCACTCCTTGTCTTCAGTTTACCCTCCACGAGCCCCGCGGCCTCGACCACAGCGGCCCCTAAAACCGCTGCTGAATAATCAGAGGAAGCCCCTGCTATTGCCTCCTAATTCTGGATCCCCGGGTATTCTGGAGAAGGAGGAGGAGGAGGAGGAGGAGGAGGAGTGTTGGAATGTTTTTATTCCTTGCGTTTCCTCCCTGCCGATCAGTGTACAGCAGGTCTCTCCTGCAGGCTGTGTACAGTTCCTATCTTGGTGCTCCCTCTGTGCCCTCTCTATTTTCTCACTACCCACATCTGGAGTATGTAACAGCTCCTCCACAATGTAAGCTGCAGGCTTGATACTGTCTGACTTTTTTTTTTTCCTTAAATCTTTCCTGTATTTTTCAGCTTCCTGGTGCTATGATAAAATGCTTGAGATAGCCAGTTTACAAGAAGTACGGGATTATTTTGGCTCACGCTTTCAGAGGTTTCCATCCATGGCTGCTTGATCCCCTTGCTTTGGGACTGTGGTGAGGCAGACGTTCATGGAGGAAGTATGATAGAGCAAAGCTGCTCACCTTATGACGGCCAGGAAGGAGAGAGCAGAGAAAAGATAATGATATCTCCTTCAAGAGCGTCTCTGCTTCCTCTCACTAGGCCACACCCCCTAAAGGCGGCACCACTTCCTAATAGGACCTTAGGGTGGTGAACAATGCACAGTGCAGGACCTTTGGGAAGCCTTTCAGATCCAAGCCACATGACTCCTCTTTGTAAGCAGCCCCTGTATTAAGCTCTCCTTCACAGCGCATGGGCGTCATCTGTGTTTTTCTGAGGGCCAAGTATAAAACTTTATGTCAATAGAAGACCGGAAACAAACTGGATGCGGTGCGTGCTTGTAGTCTCCATACTCAGGAGGCTGGAACAGGTAGATCTCTGTGAGTTCAAGGCCAAGCTGGTCTACATAGCAAGTTCAGGTCAGCCATCACTATACATTATGACCTTGTCTTCTAAAAAGAAAAACAAAGAGGAACAACCTAAAAGAATCTCACTAAGGATTAGTTTGTAAATTATGCTGTAGCTAAATATATAATAACGTAAATTTAAAATTTTAAAGACTATTTAATGAAAAATATTTAAAGGCCAATATTAAAAGTTTAATACTGTGTTATAAGGCTTATCCAACTATATCAGGGTTACTCAATTTCATAGAATACGTACATGCCTCTGAATGGTAACACAAAGAAAAATGCTAGAAGCTGACATTAGCTCTCTATAGGATTATGGTTGAGTTTAATTTAATTCATGTTTTCTATGTTTTCCAGATTAAAGGATAAAAAGATTGAGTTTTATAAAAAACAAAATCAACATGTTCCATTATTTTTCCATTATTTAAATCAGTTTTCTACTTACGTCATGGAGGTCAGTTGTGGAACTAACAAAATAATTACTTCAGGCTCCTTTCCACTTGCGTATTACTGTGGTGTCTGTAATTTAAGTTATTTGCAGACAGCCCCAGGTGTGAATGCTAATATGGGAGTATGTGTATATTTGTTGAAACTCTCAAGGTGTTCTCAGTTGCTTTAGTCAATTTAGCATTTAGTCAGAGAGGCCACAGGCAGTTACTGCAGCCATCAGGTAGCCTGTGTTTGTCACCTCAAGAGACCTTTTTGTAGTGTTGGAGATTAAACACAGGGCTTTGTGTATGTTAATCAAGTCCTAAACCACCAAGACACATCCCTATTCCACCAGCAGAGACCCTAATAATTAGTCTGATGATTGGCTTTCATGGTTAAAACTTGTTAGTGTGATAATATATTATTTATGTGTAATAGATGTATTGTGGTTTGAACTTGACACGTGCCCCCACAGGCTCATGCCTTGGCTGCTCCGTAAGCCCCAGCTTGTGGCTCTATTTTGAAGACCATGGAGCAGTGTCTCTCCACCTGGGTGTCACATATAGATTATGATTCATAACAGTAGCAGAATTATAGTTATGAGGTACCAACAAGATAATTTTACGGTTGGGGGTCACCACAACATGCGGAACTGCATTAAAGGGTTGCAGCATTAGGAAGGTTGAGAACCACTGTAGTTTTGCTCAAGGTAGGTCCTGGCTGGGAAAGTAGGTTACTAGGGGTGGATCCTTGAAGGTTACAGCACTTCCGGTCTAGCATTCCTTGTGTCCCGTCTGCTTCCACATGCGTAAGCTGTGGTTCTGTACTCCAGCTTCATGGTCTAAGATCCCCCACCCTGCTTTCCCCACTGTGATGAAGTGGAAGCTTCTGGAACATTGAGCCAAAAGAAACATTTTCTCCTTTGAAGTTGTTCTGTTAGACTTTTCCACCCAATTATGAGAAAAGTAACAAACTCAGCTCAGTGTAAGGAATGGCCTCATCTGATTTAAATAGGTTTCCAGGTTGCCTTAGTTAGGGTTTTGTTGCTGTGAGGAGACACTATAACCATGGTGACTCTTATAAAGGAAAACATTTAATTGGGGCTGGCTTACAGTTCAGAGATTTAGTCCATCATCATCAGGGTGGGAAGCATGATGGTATTCAGGAAGACATGGTGCTGGAGAAGGAGCTGAGAGTTCTATATCTGGATCTGTAGGCAGCAGGAAAATAATCCTATACTGGGTATGGCTTGAGTGTATGAGACCTCAAAACCCACCCAGGTCGACACACTTCCTCCAACAAGTTCACACTTCCTAATAGTGCCACTCCCTATGGACGTAGGGCTCCATTTTCATTCAAACCCCCATGTGTGTTTAGATGGACTAAGACTGTAATGTTTTAGGGACACTTATCACATTGGCAAGTCCTGGAGACACAGAGGGAGGCAATTTTGCCCGCTTTCAGTGAACAGCAAGGGTGACAGAACCCATTGTGTGGCACCCGGTTAATCTACTATTATGTTAATCTATTATGATTGTGTCTGTGGTTAATCTTTACAAAATGGAGTCAGGGCTTCTAGAAGTCAAAATAGGTTGTGCTGCTTAGTACCTAGTACATTTTACTAGTAGACATTTGTGTAACTGATTTCTGTACAGGTGGCAGAGTTTGGTACAAGACTGAATTTAAAGAAACCTGATAGTGGGGCTGGAAAGACAGCTAGCCAGTTAAGAGCATTGCTGCTCTTCCAGAGGCCGAGAGTTCAATTCCCAACATTTACATGGTGCCCTCAGCTGTCTGTTGCTCCAGTTCTATGAGATCTGACATCTTCACATAGCCACACATGCAGGCAAACATTAATGCACATAAACATTTAAACAGTAATTAAGGAAAAGAAAGGAAGGAAGGAAGGAAGGAAGGAAGGAAGGAAGGGAGGAAGGAAAGAAGAAAGCCGATAGCAAGGCATGGGAGAAGCTCACTGCTGCATCCCGACATTTCAGCTCCATCAAGACAGTGAACCTAAGACTCTTGGATGACCAAAGTCACCGAGGGCCATTTGCTGCACAGATTCTAAAGCCCAGATACTTTCAAGCCAATGGAAGGTTATGAATTGTGAAGAGTTACATAAGGATTAAATCAGAATATGCAATAATACCCTTGGCTCATTTAGTGCATGCGCAGACATGAGATGGTCTCTGCAGCCCAGAGGTTAGCCTGTTATTGTCCATTGTTCCCTGTGACTCTATGGAGTTTCTAGCCCTCATTTGCTACTAAGACTAGCATGCTTAGAGGCTGAGACCAAGAGTTGTAATTGGACAGGAACTTTCTAGAACATGACATGACTGGACAAAGATAGTGGACCTTTCCTGGTCAGCCAATGCTTATGAAAAGAATTCCAGGAATGAGAGAGGAAAAGTGGTCTCTGTGCAGCACCTTGAGCATTTTCAGGAGATGCTACATGGGGGTAAGCCATCTGTATTAACCAGAGTTCTCAAGAGGAATATAACTGATGGAATGAATATATATTACAGGCGATTTCTTAGATTAGCTTACAAAATAGGGCCAGGCTAGCCTAACTAGGTCCACTGCATGCTGGAGAATCTGTGAACCCTGTAGCTGATCAATTTACAAAATACTTCATTAGTTCCAATCCATCTCTGAAGGCCAAGAAGATTTTCTTGAGAGCTGTTCAGTTCACATTGGAAGGCCCCAGCCAGCTGGGTTCCAATATCAGCCTTAGATAGCAGCAGCAACCACAGAACGGATGAACTCACCAGCATGAGACAAAGGTAGGCAGGCAAATGCTGCTGCTTTCCCCTTGTATTAGCAACTCCGCAGGAAATTGCTCTCCACTCTAGGAGAGAGATTTTCATGTCAGTTAATCCTTCCTGGAAAAGTCCTTCAGACCTACCCAGGAGCACTGTCTCTTGCCTGATTCCAGATCCAGTAAAATTGACAGTGAGGGTTAAGCAGCACCCAATCACAGGCCTTAGTGCCTTGCTGAGATAGAGGAAGGGGACATCAGTGACTGGGCAGGCTGAGCTGACCTGGGATTTCTCAGTGTTGTCCGCTGTCTCTCAGTCCTCAAAATAAGCATGGACAATGAAATCATACTCAAGTAATCCCTTCACTCGAATTCCATCATTTTTTCCCCCTGAAGCTATCAAGGCTGCTGAATAGTGCAGCCGATATTTGAAGACCCATCTAATAGGCCATTTTATCTTAGCTAACCTTTCAGGCACATATCTAAAGTCGTCATGTGAGCAGCTTATTGAACAAATATCACAGGAGGTTTCAACACCATTGTCCCTTTAAATGCCACTGTTGGCAGGTCCCTGGAAGCTCCTGAAGCTTTTGCAGTCAGCCTCAGATACCAACTCATACCCTGATGTTCCAAGTAGTAAGAGTGGTCTGGTTGAGGAGAAGAATGTCGGTCTTTTAGCCACTTAAGTTTCTGTTAACATTCTGTGAACCAGTGTCAGGCAGGCTCTGTTTGATCTGCTTCTCTGGGTTAGGCTACAACCCAAAGACATGTAAGAGGGTGGAGGAATTAGTGAGGACTAATTGCTTACGGTTGTAATTACATTGGTGACCTCTGGTGGTATCAGAACACATGCTAGTTTCTCCTTCCCTACCCAGGGCTCTTTCTTGAGTGCCTCAAAGATCTCTTGCTGGAACTGTCGAGTGCACTACCCTGATAGGTCGGGACTAAGTCTGGCCTCCGTGGTTTCCTTCATGCCTTCTGGTGGGGTTGCTTCACCCCTGGTTGTTATAAATATTCCTCTTTGTAGAAAGGTCTGTTTCTATCTAATGCCTGGTAATGTGGACTGAACCTAAGGCCTTGCACATGCTGAGCAAGTGTTCAACCACTGGGCTACACCTCCAGCCCTGCATATGTGTCTTTACCCCTGCTCACTCCTCAGGCACCCTTATTTTCAAGGCAGTCCTCCCCTCTTTGTCGACGGCTCCTCTGGCCAGCCAGGCAGCATCTCCCATTTGGCAAGAATGGAGCAACTCTAGCTTCTGTTGTTCAGTCTCTAGAGTCAGGACTTGTTATGCTCCTGAGACCTAAAACCCAGCCTCACATGTTTGGCTTAAAACAAGAATGACTTCCCATTTCTTTCCCATCCCCTAATGTCAAACAAAAGATAAGGCTACAACACACTGAGACTTTTCAAAAGAACCACACCTCACCTCCCAGTCTCTGTGATAAATCCTCAACTTACCCTCATGTGCCAAAGGCTTCCCCTGTTGCACAGGAGTCCTCCCTGTTATTCTAGCCTAAAGTCTTCAATGAAGTGACTTGTACAGTCTGTACCCCATAACTGTAACCCTACCACGTATATGGAGCCAGTGCTATTCAGAATGAGTCATTCCAATGAAGTAAGGATGATTACCATTCTACTACAAAGGAAGTGGGCGGTGATGCTTGTCAAAGTTGTCCAAGCCAGCATCCTCACATTTGCTGTGATTCACTGTGAACAATCCAGAGACCTAAATACATTCAACATTCTGGTACCCACCTTGCATTTGGAACTTCCTAGAAATCTCCATGTTATCCTGAGTTCCAAAGAGTCTCTGTCAATGTCCTAAACTGAAGAAGAGCTGTTCCAACTGTCTGAGACTCACAACATGATTGGGCAGGTGCTCGCTGAATGTCTGTTGTAGGCCCACCACCTACCTCCACAGCTCTCCCCGTCCCAGGAATTCCTTAGCTTGTGGCTGCATCACACCCATCTCTGCCTCCATCGTCACCTGCTTTCTTTGGTCTGTCTTTGTGTGTCTTGGCCAGTCTCTCAGAGGGTCATTCTCATTAGATTTACAGTCGACTCTCTGCACTCTCACCTTGATCTTCCTTGTAATGATGTCTATTTCTAAATAAAGACACATTCTGAGGTTTCAGATAGACATGAACTTCAGACCTTAACCACACACAATTTTTTCCTTAGTTATTTGAAATGTCAGGGGAACCAAGGCAAGTTAATGGTGAAATGGCCGACTGACTACCTCAAATTGCCCTTCCTGCAGCTATTACAGCTTTAGCCTAAAGCCAGCAATAGGAGACCAAATGCAGACTCTAGAAAGTGCTGGCGCTGCCTTCCTTACAACTCCCAGGCAGCAAGAAAATAGATGATGCAGAGACACAAGACTGAAACCCGGTGCTCCACAGGTGATTCTTCTGCCTCATTTGGGGATGAATCCGATTCCACATGGACAGGAAAACAATTTTCGGGAACTCATGGCAATTGTCTGGGCTAGGATGAACAAAGAAATAACTGGGGACATTTTTCTACATGCCAAGAACAGAAAACAGGCAGTCTTCCTAACGGAAAAAAGTAACCTCCAACTAAAACATTCTCTCTGCCTGCAGCCTCCCCCAGGATCCTCACAGCCCAGGTCCAGTGCCCTGTTTAACCTTTCATAACCCAAAAAGGAATTTTCTCAGACGTCTGTTTTCTCTTCTCCCCTTCCCATGAAAATTTAGTGCCCTAGGTAGATCTATTTATGCATAGTATGGGTTTTTGATGCCTTGAAAATAAGAAGGGGAGTCTTTTCACTCTTGTACAACTGCTTAGTTAATTTTGAATGAGAAACTGGGACACTAATGTGCTTCGAATGTGTCCCCAAAGTCCACATATTGGAAAGTGACTCTCCAAGGTCAAATGTTGATGTTGTCTGGAAATCTGCGTTTGACGGGTGTGGTGGCTGTTCTTGGTTGTCAACCTGACTACACCTGGAATGATCTAAAACCCCAAAGTGGAGGGCACACCTGTGAGGGGTTTCTGCTTACTTTAAAGTAGGAAGATCTATCTCTATTTTTGATTTTTGAGGTAGGAAGACACATCTTTAATTCTGATCTAATCCAGGCCACACCTTCTCCTGGAAGCCTATATAAGGACATTGAAGAAGGAAGCTTTTGCCCTTTGTCTGCTTGCTTTTGCCTTACTAACAAGTCCGTCCCTCCACTGGTGTTAGAGCCCACTTCTTCGGGATTCCAATCTCTACTGAAGAGCATCTAAGACATCCAGCCTTACGGATTGAGCAGTCTCTGGATTCTTGGACTTTTAATTCACAGCTAGTCATTGTTAGATTAGCTGAACCACAGCCTGTAACTCAATCTAGTAAATCCACATATATTAATTCTATATATTCTGACTAATACAAGAGATAATTGGGATTTAGGTCAAGGGATGAGGACTTGGCTCCTGTTGATGGGATTTATGGCTTTAGAGAAGGAGAAAGAGAGATGAGAACCAGCACATTTACTCTGTCTTACCATGGGTACTCCCATAGGCTCATGTGTTTAAACACTTGGTCTCCAGTTAATGGAACTGTTTGGGAAAGATCAGAAGAGGAGGAGGTGTGTCACTGGGGGTGGGCTTTGAGGTTTCAAAAGTCCTGGTCAGGCCTTTCTGCCTGCTGCCTGCAGATCTGGATGTAAAGCTCTCAGCTACTGCCCAGCACCATGCCTGCCTGCTTCCCACCATGATGATCATGGACTAATCCTCCAAAACTCTGAGGCTCCTCAGTTAAATAAGCTCTTTCATAAGACTTGCCTAAGTCATGGTGTCAAGTCACAGCTATGTAACAGCAACTAAGACAACTGGGTTGTGAGGTAGTTTATGATTTGAACAGGAAATGTCTCTACAGTTTGTGCATTAAAGGCTTGGTCCCCAGTTGGTGGAAGTATTTGGGGAGGTGGAGGAACTTCAGTAGGTGAGGCCCACATAGTGGAAGAAGTAGGTTACTGAGATCATGTCTTTGTCTGTCTCTGCTCCCTGCCCATGTGATGTGAGCCGTTCTGCTTTGTCATTCATCATCTGTCATGAAGATCCTGTCTCACCTCAGGCCCAAGGTGGTGAAGGCAGTCAGTCACACTCTGTCACTCTGAGCCCAAATAAATATTCCCTTCCTTAAGGTGTTTGTGTCATATGCTTGATCATAGTGACAACGTGCCTATAATCCCACATAGCAAGAAAGTCTTAACCCAGAACACCCCCTCCTTCAGAATTCCCAATCTTTAAAATTGACTTAGGGTTTTATTGCTGTGAAGAAACATCTTGACCACAGCAGAAAACATTTAATTGGGGCTGCTTACAACTTCAGAGATTTAGTCCATTATCATCATGGTGGGAAGCATGGCAGTACGCAGGCAGACATGGTGCTGGAGAAGGAGCTGAGAGTTCTAGATCTGGATCTGCAGGCAGCAGAAAGAGAACTGAGACACTCTAGACACTCTTCCTATAACTAGGCCACACCTCCTAATAGTGCCACTGCCTGCAGGTCTCTGAGGGCCATTTTTATTCAAGCCATCACAAAAACATATCGAGTAAATCTCTGTTCTTCATAATTACCCAGTTCCACATACTATGTTAAACATACTGACAATGACTGAAGAAAATATGAATTTTCTTACGGGTCTGGAGACTTGAAATCTGAAATTGTGGTATCAGCAGGGGCAGGCACCCTTTGAATGTTCACAAGAGAATGTCGTTATGCCATTTTTACTGTTTTTGTTTTTGCGGGGGGACAAGATTTCTTTGTGTAGCCTTGTAATTCCCTCTGTAGTCTAGGCTGGCCTTCAAACTCATAGAGATATGCCTGCCTCTTCCACCACCACCACCACTACCACCACCACCACCACCACCACCACCACCACTACCATCACCCAGCTTCTGCTTTGCCTTTTGCAGCTTTCCTGGCTCGGTTCCTGGCTGTATCACTCCCTTCTCCACCTCTATTGTCAAGTCTTCTTCCCTCTGTCCGTCTTTGTGTCCTGTTCTGTCTCCTAGGACACTCTCATTAGATTTACAATCTATTCCCAAGCATATGAGCTCACCTTGATCTTTCCTTTAAAAATCATTATATTTGTGTGTGTGTGTGTGTGTGTGTGTATGTGCACTGTGTGCCTACAGGAACTCATGGAGGTCAGAGGAGGCATCAGATACATTGCATTTTGAGGTCTCAGGTGCACATTAACATTGGAAGATTTTGTCCAATTCATGACAAACCCCAAGAACCAGTTGTGTGTGTGTGCATAAACGTTTATATACTTATTTATATGTGCTCATATATACATGGAGAGGATAGAGATCAACTTTGAGTGTCTTTTTCAATCACTCTGCATTTATTTTGAGAGGCAGAGTTTCTCATTGAGCCGGAAGTTTACTGATTTGGTTGGATTGACTGGTTAACAAATCTCAGCCTCCCAGTTCTGGGATTATAGACATGTGACATACACATGGGTTCTGGGGCATCAGACTCTGGTCCTCATTCTTGCGTGTCAAGAACTTGATTGATTGAGCCATCTTCCTAGCTATTCCAACATTTTGTAGTTCTGGAAATTGAAGCTAGGTTTTCATGGATGCTGGGTAAACTACCATTGAACTATACTACCAGACCAAGCACCAGTGTTTGCCCCGGGGTAGGGGGATATCATGTCTGTTGGTAATATATAGTCCATCATTAAATCTAGTTATTAGAAAAGGGAGCATGTTCCCCCTCTGAAGAGTGGCCCCCAAGCCCTCTGCCAGTGATTCTTGTGGCTCTCCCTAACCCGTGCTTTCCCTTCACAGTGATGTTGAATGGGGAGCTTTGTATTTTCTTCATGAATCAGGATGGTGAGTGTTAACAAGAATCTTAGTCAAGGAACTCACCTGCCAAATGGCTTTCTGTCCATATGGTTTCAGATGTTCACATATCCTTTCCATACAGGCACTCCACAAGCCTTCCTCTCCTCAGCTCCCCATGGGATAGGTAAGCTCTATAGTGTGGCAACCTTTGTGTCCAGAATGTGAATAACTGTGGTGGTTTGTATATGTTTGTCCCAGGGAGTGACACTGTTAGAAGGTGTGGCCTTGTTGGAGGAAGTGTGTCACTGTGGGGTTGGGCTTAGAGATCTTCCTCTTGGATGCCTGAGGATGCCCAGTCTGTTCCTGGCTTCCTTTGGATAAAGATGTAGAACTCTCAGCTCCTCCTGCACCATGCCTGTCTGGATGCTGCCATGCTCCCACCTTGATGATGATGGACTGAACCTCTGAACCTGTAAGCCAGCTCCAATGAAATGTTGTTCTTTATAAGACTTGCCTTGGTCATGGTGTCTGTTCACAGCAGTAAAACCCTAACTAATACAATAACATTTCACAGAGTCATTTCTCCAAAAGCGCCTTTACCCCCGAATCATCTGACAGGCTAGTAAAGTGCCATTTCTATTTTTATTCTCTGTTATTTAAAATCCAACAGCGATGTGCCAGATGTGCTTTTGCTTTCATTATCCAAAGTATGTGTTAGGAGTTAGAGTCTTTCACAGAGCGACAGTGTGAATGTTTGTGGGAGAGTGGGTGGGTCAGTGTGCCAGTCATTCAACATCCTGTGACGTGTGACCGTCACCCCCTGCCCCCCACCCTGGGAGGTAAGCTCTTGTTGGCTTTTCACATGTGCAGATCCTGTGATATAGAGACAGCAAGCCCTCATGTTCTGGTACAAAGTATGTGTTTATTACAGTCTGCTCCACGGCAGAAGTGACTTCCTTCTCTGAAACCAGACGAATTATTGTTATTTGGTTGTCTATGTGTAGAAGAGCTTTCTCACCATATTCTTATTCAGCTTGGAAGAATAGAAATTTCCAGGGCCTTAATTTACTGAAGGTGCGTTCAGTGAACTTCCTTTTTTTCCCCTTGACCCTTTTATTTTGCACAGATTTCTCAACCTTCACTGTTTACTAACTTCTAGAATGCTGCAATTTCCCTCTCTTTTTGGTCATTTTGGCAGAATCTTTTAATGGCAACTTTGCTTGAAGAGTCTTATCTCAATCATAGCCTGTGCGAGGTAACAATGGATAATATTATATTACGAAATCGATAAAACTGAAGCCATGGTGGCCGGCAGAGTTGGAAAGGCCCCACAGGATGGCTGGCATCTCACTCAAGCCGATTAACATCGACCTAGAGGGCTAACTAAAGGCATACGATGTGCACATCGCCATGTGTCTCTTCAGACAGACTAATAATCACCCCCAAAGATGATCTAAGGATATCTGTTAGATTCCTCTAGGGTATATAAACCACGGACCTTGAATTCTGGGAATAGGCAGAATAAACCAAAGACAAAACCAATAGGGTTGTCTCTGTGGGAAAGCATAGGACCGTTAACAAGACTGCAGTTACTTTTTAAGTCTGAAGATGCTGAAGGATGAGTTACGACCTAGGCAGGGCTTTTATTTTGCTTAGCCTTAGCCCCAGCAGTCTCAAGTGATGCTCTATTTTTGGCCAGGTCCCGGATGCCCATTTTCTGTCAGCTGCGGTTTCTGTGAAGGAAGAAAAATTGGAGCTTCCTTAGAATGCAGAGATTACTATATTCTTAGAGGTGGGTTGATCTAATTAGATGTTCCCACAGCTAGCCCTGTATTTTAGAAGGGAATATAGCTTGACAGGTGGTTTAATTCATCCTGGAGCAGAGTCGTCACCTGTCACCCCAAGTGACAGACAACTACTCCCTGAAGAGGCTGAAGAGCAGGGCATTACCCTTCCCCACCCCCACTGCACAGACCATCGCTTTCTCTTTCAGCTTGCTTCCTTTTTTTAAACCAATCTTTTTAAAGATTTATTTTTAATTATGTATATGTGTGTGCACGCACATGTGGGTAGCTGTATGTGTGTGCAGAGCCTGCAGAAGTCAGATGTATGGAATCCCTTGGAGCTAGAGTTGCAGATAGTTGTAAATCACCTGACATGAGTGTTTGGGTGCAGTGAGTTCTCTTTAACCAATCAAATGATGTGTCTATTGTAGCTAAATACCTCGTTCAAACTTCTGCCCACCTACTGTGGCGTTTGTGCCAGCACCCATGTGTCTCTGTATGCTGTGGGTTTCTGGTTCCATTGCCAGGTTTTGTAAGTAATAGATGTTCAATAGATGCCCATTGACTGACTTATTCCTGACATCCCAGCTGAAATGTCTCCCCTGAATACTAAACTTTCTCCCAACAGAATAATCTACTTATGAATCATTCTGTGTAATTTAGGGACTCTGCATGCAAATGACAGTCTTAGGTCTGTGACAGAAAGCCTTCCTATTTTACCCTTAAATACTTAGACCCTTAATAGAATACAATAAGGTGAGAGAGGTATTCCACTTCCCAGGGTCATTGCAACAGTCCTGTCTGGTTTCCTTGCTCTTGATTTTCCCTCACTTTAACTCACAACCTCATCTCTTAAATTAAGGACTGCATTAGTCAGGGTTCTCTAAAAGAACACAACTTATTGGATGAACATATACATTAAAAGAAGATTTATTAGACTGCCTTACACAATTATGGCCTGTGTGGTCCAACAATGGCTGTCTCACTCCTGAGAGGCTGAGAATCTGGTAGGTTCTCAGTTTGTGAGGACTGGAAATCTCAGAAGCCCACTCTGGTACTGAAAGCCTGGAGGATTCTTGGAGAACTGCAGGCTTCCAGTCTATGTCGGAACCTTGAAGAAGATGGATTTAAGGCCACTTGCAGCAACAGGATAGGTGAACTTGCAAGCAAACATGAGAGGAAGCAGGCAAAATGCAAACTTTCTTTCTTCCATTTCCTTATGTCTGGGATACCAGAAGAAGGTGTTGGCCCACATTTAGGGCAGGTCTTCCAGCTTCAAATAATCTGATCAAGGAAGTCTCTCTCAGGCATGCCCGGCAGCCTGCATTTTAGTAGATTCCAGATCCAGTCAAGCTAACAACCAAGATTAGGCATCATAAGGACTCACCACATTACAGAGACCAGCACAGAGTGAAAAAACAGAGGCTTCTCGTTCAAAGTAATTCAACACAGCACAGCAGTTGCCTGAAACCTAATGCAAGGCCTTTCTGTGCATACAGTCTGAGGAGTAAGTCCCACAGGTGACTTACTTATGGAGTCAGCTTGACCCGAGTTTAGTCCTTACAAGGACAGTCATGGTCATGGTCACCTCTTACTCTAGGATCTTTAATAACTACACACAGTCTAAAGTTCAAATTTTAGAACCTTATAAATTGTGATACCAAGACCCCTCTGCTTCCACTCCTGAACTGACCTTTATAGTCTCCATTTGTGCTTCTTGATCCTCACCGTAGGTGCTGTTCCTTTCAGATGCTGAGTCTTCTGCTTCCACTAGCACAAACTACACAGACTTCCCTGATATCTCTCTGTCTCTCTGTCTGTCTCTCTCTGTCTCTCTCTGTCTCTGTCTCTCTCTCTGTCTCTCTCTCTCTCTCTCTCTCTCTCTCTCTCTCTCTCTCTCTCTCTCATTTTACTATGTAATCCTGGCTGGTTGGCCTGGAACCAAGTTGACCTCAAAGTCACAGAGATTTGCCTGCCTCTGTCTCTTGAGTATTAGGATGAAAGGCATGTGTCATCACATCCAGATTTATCTTTTTTTTTTTTAAAACTCTATCCATTTGAATTGCTAGTAGCATTTTTATCAGAGTTTATTCTTGCTCACTCACTCTTCAGTGCATCCATGACTGGGCTAGATCTTGTGAGATGCGAAGACCTTGGGAAGCCTATTCACTTCCATGATCCTTTTAGCTTCATGCCTCCAAATATTGGATGCTCAACAAATCCTTCCCAGTCAACAAAGGACTTGGAAATAAACAAATAATTACCAGTTGACTTTTACGAAAGGAGCCAACAAAATCAGAGTGGTACCATTTGATACTTGTTAGGGTGGCCACTATCACAAAGGCAAGATGTAACCAGTATTGGTAAGGCTATGGACAGGAACTCTAGCACAACTATTAGATAAAAACATCATGGAACTTCCCCTGTAATAAAAAAGAGAACTTTCAATTCATCAGTCATCAGCCCTCATCACTATGTAATATCTCCCAAGGGCCCAAAGTCAATGTGTTGCAGAGGTACAGGCATCCAGTGTTTATTGTAACATTATTCACAATAGTTGAAACATGGAAATCAACCCAGTGTTTATTGTAACATTATTCACAATAGTTGAAACATGGAAATCAACCCAGTGTTTATTGTAACATTATTCACAATAGATGAAACATGAAATCAACCTAAAGATGCATCAGTAAAAGAACTAGAAGAAATAAAAACACATCCTTTTTTTTTGCACACTATTGTGTATTCTTTTTTATATTAAATTTATTTTATTCACTTTACAGCTCGATATCAGTGCTTTCTCCTCTCAGTAACCTCTCACACATATCCTCACCCCATTCTACTCTCCCATTCTCTTTTGTGAAGGGGATTTCCCCTCTGGGTGTTAGCTCCCCACACTATAACCCTTGCCCCCCTCATCAAGTTGTTGCAGGAATAGACACAACCTCTCTCACTGATGTGGACAACAAACTCAGGGTCAGCCCCTGCTCCAGTTGTTGGGGGAACCCACATAAAGACCAAGCTGTTCATATGCTACATATGTGCAGGGGGCCTAGTCTAGCCCGTGCTCTCTCTTTGGTTGGTGATTCAGTCTCTGGAAGCCCCCAAGGGTCCAGGTTAGTTAACATCTGTGGTTTCTTAGGATCTGCAAGACCCCTTGCTAGGCCCTTTCTAGTTTTTAGAATCTCAGTTGAGAAATCAGGTATAATTCTGATAGATCTACTTTTATATGTTACTTGGCCTTTTTCCTTTGCAGCTTTTAAAGTAAGTTCTTTTCTCTATATATTTAGTGTTTTGATTATTATGTGGTAGGAGGATTTTCTTTTCTGGTTCAATCTGTTGGTTCTATAAGCTTCTTATACATTTATAGGTATCTCTTTTTTAGGTTAGGGAAATTCTCTTCTTTGATTTTATTGAAGATGTTTTCTGATCCTTTGAGCTGGGAATCTTCAATTCCTATTATTCTTAGGTTTGGTCTTTTCATAGTGTTCCACATTTCCTGGATGTTTTGTGTCATGAACTTTTTAGATTTTGCATTATATTTGATTGATATATTGATTTCTCCTATCCTATCTTCTACATCTGAGATTCTCTCTTCCATCTCCTGTATTCTGTTGGTAAGGCTTACGTTCTGTAGTTCCTGTTTTTCTTCTTAGGTTTTCCATTTCTAGGGTTGCCATAGTCTGTGTTTTCTTTATTCAGGTCTTGGACAGTTTTATTCATATCCTTCACCTGTTTTATTGTATTTTCCTGTGTTTATTTTCATTTGCTTCCTTTTTTATTTTTTTTTTAAAAATTTATTTATTAATAAGTACACTGTAGCTGTCTTTAGACACACCAGAAGAGGGTGTCAGATCTCATTACCATGGTTGTGAGCCACCATGTGGTTGCTGGGATTTGAACTCAGGACCTTCAGAAGAGCAGTCAGTGCTCTTAACCGCTGAGCCATCTCTCCAGTCCCAAAAGAGTGTTTCTTTCTTTTTTTTTTTTTTTTTTCGTTTTTCGAGACAGGGTTTCTCTACGTAGCCCTGGCTGTCCTGGAACTCACCCTGTAGACCAGGCTGGCCTTGAACTCAGAAATCCGCCTGCCTCTGCCTCCCAAGTGCTGGGATTAAAGGCGTGCGCCACCACCGCCCGGCTTGCTTCCTTTTTTAAAATGCCTCTACCTATTTGGATGTATTTTCTTCCCTTTTCTTGGATCTCCTTTTCTTTAAGGGATTTATACATTTCCTCTTTGATGGCCTCTATCATCTTTATAAGATTAAATTTAAGATCTCATGCTCATTTTCATAAGGATATTCAGGATTTGCTGTAGCAGAATAGCTGGACTCTGGTGGTGCTGTACTGCCCTGGATCTTGTTGGTTGTGTTTTTACATTGTCCTTTAGCATCTGGTTTTCCCTAGGATTGGCTGGATGATCTTAATGGCAGCAAGACTTCTTGGGAAGGTGGGGTGTGCCATGGGACAGACAATGAAAGTTAGGGTACATGACTCTTCTGGCTGAACCTTAGGAGGGTCCCACTGGCAAGGGATTGGTGGGGCAATATTCCAAGCTGGTAGTTCTTGGGGTCTCTGTGGGTCTCCAGAGGGAAGCAGGACACTCTTGGGTTCCTGTGAGGCTCCTCAGGATTGAGGAATGAGTTTAGAGCTGACAATGGAGTTCATGGGAACACATGCAACTCATCTCCATAGACTGTGTCCCAGGAGGACCCAGCTGGGATGGGATTGGTGGGACAGGGTTACAAGCTGGTTAGTCTTGGGATCCATAAAGGCTTTTATGGGTGATCAGGGCATTTTTGGGGTCCAGCAAGTTTCCTCAGGACCAAAGTGTGAGCCCAGAGCGAGGCAGTGTGTTTCAGGGGACTGCACACAACTCACCTCTTCAGGCTGAGTCCTGGGTGGACCAGTGACTTTTTAATCTTCTATATAAGTCTTAAGAAAGAAATGGGCTGCTTTTTTTCTGGTCTCCAGAGGCACTGCATGCATGTGGTATACATATAAACAAGCAGGCTGCATGCATACACATAAATAAAATCAGTGATTGGAAATACTACTACTACTATGACTAAGCCTGAGAATTGATCTTCGAGGAGAACTTTGGCAAGGCTGATGGCAGACGGTCGACTGCAGAGACAACATGCCTTGTTAGCATCCCAGTGTGGGATGATAGTATCTCAGGAATAAAATAGCTGCAGCAAAGTGGGCAGAAGGCACAGTATGGGCTGAATAGGGAAGGACAGTGAACATTAAGGACTCTGCAAGTCAGAATTGGAAAAGGAAATGTGAAGGCATTTCTTGGTAGGCTTGAAAGTTGAGTTTAAACAAAGAGGAAATGATTTGAATTCTAGCCTATGGAGGGACTGGCCTGCCAGGAGATAAGAATACAGAAAAAAAATCAAGGCTGAAATAGTACGGGTAGGAATTGGTGCTGGTCTGGACTGGAGGAGCCGTGATGTCTCTGTTGGAGATGTTCTTGAGAATGGAGATCAGGGGCAATCTCAGAGGAGGGGCTGTTACAGGGAACTCGGTATTTGTCTTTAGGTACTTTGTGGGTTCTTCTTCTATCTTTTTACACCACTTTTCTTCCAACCTTTCAATTCCTTAACACTAGATAAGAGAGAAAAAAGGATAGAGAGGAAAGGAAAGAGAGTCTTGAATAGAGTCAGGGGTTAGAAAGGAGGCAATGTTATTGTTAGACATTTTCTTGCTCAGTAGGGGTGTTGAGTTCCTTGGGGAAAATTTGATCTTCACCACCAGGATATCTAATCTCTTCTTGTTTCTTCTTTGCACATGACTTTTAAACAAACCACAACTAACAGCAACCAACAACCCACCAACAACCCATCCCACCTCTCAGAACCCTAGCATTTATATACCCTCTGAAAAATCCCCAGAATCACAAAAGTCAGTCTCAGAAACTATCTGCAACTGGTAAAATTATGCCCCTGCCAAATCATAGTTGCTTGCTGTGGAAAATCTGAAACAGTCCCATATCTATCTCACACCTGGTATTAAAATGAAAACACATTTCTATTTCTGTGTTTGTTTGTTTTTTTTTTTAAAAGAAACCAAAATTCTCACTACAGAATCTAGATGGACTATGATATGCTGTGCTGTACAGTCAAGGGTTGACTTTGTTCCTCCCTGGGAAGTAACACTGGAGCTTGGTTCTTCCTATGTGACTTGATTCCCTCAGACCTCGTGTCCTGCTTGGTAGTATGTGATCTGTGAAAGGAGCTGCATCAGCCTGGAATCAAGATTGACCAGGGCAGGCAATTATGCCTATGTAGCTGAGCTTCGAGAAAAACCTTTGGACACCAAGTTTATGGTAGGACAGCCTAGTTGACAGCATTCTGCATATTGTTAGCCATGGTAGCCAAGAGCATTCCACATCCCTACTGGGCGGGGACAGCTGGAGGCTTCATGCTGTTAGCTCCTCCAGATCTTCTGAAGTCACCTCTTCTTCAAGCTGCTTTTAATCTGTCTCTTTGTTGTAACAGGCTATAGCTGAGTGACATGGCCTTCAGTGGATTTCTTGAGTCCCTGTTTTGAATTTGCCAAGGGAGCCTTGAAGTAACCCTCATCAGTGAGAGTGTTCTTACAGACTTCCCAATGCAAGTGTATAAACTTGACTAAGAGGAGTCCTGGATGACCCAGATCTTACTTGCTCTTAGCCAGCTGATCCGTGGAACCTGGAGGAGTAAGAAGAGAATGAAGACTCTTGTTGCCCTTTGGCCAAGGGCCTCAGCAGACTCGTCTTCCTTTACACAGTTTTCATTGAGAATCATGCTGAGGTTTCCCACTCATGGGTCAGGATAGCTCACATCACAATGTCATGCAAAATAAACATATGTATGTCTTCATAACCTGTGGGCTGGGGGTTGGATACTTTGGTTTAGTATGTGGTCCCAAACAACTCGCAAGTAATGTGGCCAGGAAAACCAAAAGGTTAAGTCTTCTGGTCAAATAGAGCTTCATAGGGCTGTCACTTGGAGAGTCAGCAAAGAAAGGTCATAACCTCAGTTGCTATACATCATGACACCTGAGGGACCCTACAGGATTCCCATCCGATTGAATCCATCCATCATGGCATCATGGTATCAAAAACAAAACAAAACAGAACAAAACAAAAAACCAGCTACACTTTAGTCTGATGAATCCATCTTCCTACAAAGACCCTGGTGTGTGTGTATGTGTGTGTGTGTGTTTGGGTGTGTGTGTGTGTGTGTTTGTGTGTGTGTGTGTGTGTGTGTGTGCGTGTAAATGGCATATGTATATACACAAACCACACCCTAAAGGAAAAATATGAATCCTGGCTTCAGACAACTGAAGACTTACTCCATGTGATGGCCTCTTTGTGTGCAGCTGATGGTGGTGGCTTGTGGGATTGTTTAAAACTGAAGTCTTCGGCTAAGAATAAAGAAGTAGCACTCACTTTATCATGCTGTTCTCTGAGATTTAGAGGGCTCTTCAGAACACAAGCCACGGTCAGTAAATACTGTGGTCTGAGGATAATGAGAGCCACCCCACTGGATACCTCAGGTCCCCCTGGGGCAGTTGCCACGGGTATTCTCGATACAGGTAGCTTGGAAGACTTGTGTCTTGTCCCAAAGACTCACTATGGGCAAAGGCAGAGTTCCAGACTTTTGAACTCCAGGCACCTTCTCTCCTGGATGGTTCATCTCAGATCAGGACCGTAGTGTTGCTTGCTGTTTCATAGGTGAGATTTTGTCTCGAAGCTTAGGCTTTCCCACCTATTATCCTTCCTTGACTAAGAAAGTTTTAGATGACTCTAGACACGGAGGTATAGGAAACAGGTGTGTGTAAAGGAAATATCTACTGAGAGATCATAAAGAAGTTTATTCTATGTTTTGGTTTTTTTGAGACGGGGCTTCTCTATGTAGTCTGGTTGTCTGGTAACTCTATGGATTAGGTTGACTGGTTGACCTCAAAGATTCACCTGCCCTTGCGGTGAATCTCAAGTGCAGATGTTAAAGGTGCATTCCACCATGCCTGCTTAAGACATTTATAAAACAAGTTTTGAGCCAGTGAACCTGGAGTTTACCCAGTTTACCCCCCAGAGTCCATGGAAGGGGAGAACTACCACCTTAGAGCTGGCCTGTTCCTCCACACTCATGTTGTGGCATGCACAACACACACATGAAAGCAATGGTCTAAAAACATTAGATGTTCTTTATTAGATACACAATTTTAGCATTTATTAAGGTTGAAAGCAGATTTGCATAGTAACAAGGTAGATGTGCTTTTTAATTTTTGCATAAAGAATTAAATCTTGGCTTAATATCTGATATTGCAGGATGTAGAACATATCCGGTATTTTTCAGAGCTGATTGAAAATTTGATTTTAAAAACGTCATTGCTGAGGGTGCTGCTTTGCATAAATACGTAGAGTAGAATGTTAAAAGTGTTTTTAGGACCATTTCAGAAATTGTTGGAGATTATGTCCTACTCTCAAGTCAAAATTAATTCCATAGCTTCTTTTTAATGTGTGTGTGTCTGAGTGTGTGTGTGCATGAATGAGGTTGTATATGAGTGTGTATGTGAGAGTGTGTGCCTATGTATGTGTGTGTATGATCATTTGGATGAGTGTGTATATGAGAGTGCATGTGTGTGTGAGAGTGTGTGCATTTAATATGTGTGTGTGTATACATGTGTGTGTGAGTGTGCATATATGAATTTGTGTATGAGTGTGTATGTAAGAGTGTGTGTGAGTGCATGTGAGTGTGCATATGTGTGTGTATGAGTGCGTGTATAAGTGTGTATGTGAGAGAGTATGTGCATGTGTGTGTGTATAAGTGTGTGTGCATGTATGTGTGCATGAATGAGTTTGTGTGTGAGTGTGTATGTGAGAGTGCATGTGTATGAGTGTGTGTGGGCTCCTGTGTGTATATGCATGTGTATGCATGCACGTGTATGAGTTTGTGTGTATGAGTGTGTGTGCAGGTGTGGAGACTAGAGGACATCCTTGGGAATGTTATCACCCTCCTTTGAAACACAGCTTCTCATTGGCCTAGAGCTCACCAGTTAGGTCAGATTGATTAGGCAGAGAATCCCCAGTATCCACTGACTGCCTCCCCAGTGCTAGCATTGCAAGAGTGCCATCATGCCCGGCACTTTCCTTAGGTTTGGGAATTGAACTTAGTTCCTCAGCACATTACCAACTGAGCTATCTTCTAGCCTTATTGGATAGTTTTTAAATTGTTTAAAACAAAACTCAAGTCAATAACTCTAAACAGCAATTTTTAAAAATCAAATACTCTAACACAATACCACCCAAAGGTACACTCCTCGATACATACATGCTGAAAAATGTTAGTGGGAGAATTCTAAGTCTTTGTTTTCTTTAAACTGTTGTGTTTCTACAAGAGTAGAAAACTGTATACACACAGTAGAATCATCACACCACAGGACACTTTCTAGTCTGATCTGAGGTATTTCAGCAGCATTTGTTGACATTAGTGTGCACACAGCCAAGACCACAGAGAGGTCACTTGATGGAACACAGAGTGAGTAGAGCTAGAAATACCTCTGATTCATTACACTTTTTGTTTTGAATTAAGTTTTGGTCACTGCACATTCAGAAACCTTTTACTATGGCCAACATTTTCTCCTCAGTCCCCACATTCAGTAACCAGGTCCCACTTGAAGTCATGACCCAGAGTTTAAGGTGTTGTGGATTGGGGCTGGAGAGACAGCTCAGTGGTTAAGAGCATTTACTGCTCTTGCAAAGGACCAATCAGCACTTGGGCTGAGAAGCAGATAATCACTTGTGACTTATAAGTCAAAACGTATAACATATACAACCATGGCACCTGATGACCTCTTTTAGCCCTCACTGGTATTCACACACAGACACACACACACACACACACACACGCAGGCAGACAGTGTGCACACATACATACAAATAAATGAAAACAAATCTTTAAAAGGAGTTGTGGCTCAAAAGAGCATCCATTTATTATTTATTATCCTAGGGTTTCTGTGGGTCAGAAGTCTGGCTCAGGGGTTGGAGAGATGGCTTAGTGGTTAAGAGCACTGATTGTTCTTCCAGAGGACCTGAGTTCAATTTCCAGCACTCACCTGGTAGCCCATAACCATTTGTAACTCCAGCCTCAGACAATCTAATGGCTTTTTCTGACCTCTAGGGCACTGTATAGATGTGGTGCATAGATATACACACAGACAAAAACCACCCATATACATAATATTAAAATAAAGGTTAATTTTTTTTTAAAAAAGTCTGGCACAGACATGCCTTTAATCCCAGCACTTGGGAGACAGAGGGAGGCAGATCTCTGTGAGTTCGAGGCCATCCTGGTCTAAAGAGTGAGTTCCTGGATGGCCAAAGCTACATAGAAAAATCCTGTCTCAAAAACAACCAATCAATGAATCAAAAATAAGATGTCTGGCACAATTAGCTGATATTTTTTTTTTTGCCTTAGGGTTCCTTTTTACCTGGGACTACATACAGTTTACTTAGGACTTCAGACTCGTCTGAAAGCTCAAGGGTAGAAGAATCCATCCATTTCTCAGACTTCTCATGTCGCTGGCAGAATTCACTTCCTGGAGAACCGTCTGATGGAAGGTTACAGAACTATGCTGACTACGGGCTGGATATAGCTCTCAATTCTGCTCTGTGGGCCTCTCCGATGGGCTGCTTGTTATAGCCAAGGATGTGAGCAATAGAGGCTGCTAGAAAGGCAGAAATGACAACCCAGTCACATCCCACCACCCCTGCTGGGCTGAGTGGTCACTGGGAGGTGACTGTAGAGGGGTAAGTGGCAAGGAAGCAGGTCCTTTGGGACCATGTGAGGGTCAACCTGTCACAAAGAGACTGGCTAATTTCCCCTTTTAACTAATACACAGCACAATTTGGATGTTCAAAACCATTTTTGGATTCTGGCAGGAGGTAAATTATATTCTTAAGGAAATTATGAGGTCAAGGCTGGCAAATTTATTCATTTGTATGCCAGCTTATTTAATTTTATGTTCCATGAAAAGTTGTTCCCCTTTTATTCCTTTTTGTCTAAAGGACATTAATCTAGAGGAAAATGTCCAGCCGAAGTAGAGCCTGAGGAAGGTTCCTCTTCCCTGAGATTGATCGGTGCACATTAGCCTGTGTCGGGCAGTGTCTGTTTGCACGTGGTTGCATTCTGACCTTGGCTGGTATGTTTCTCCTCTTTCTGGCTCTGTTTCCTCCCTCATCTTTCCTTTTCCTTTCCCTCCCCTTTTCCTCTCCTTCTCCCTCTGTGGGTTTAAGACTTTGTAGCCCTGGCTGGCCTGGAACTCATTATGTAGATCAGGCTAGCCTTAAACTTACAAATATTTTTTCCCACTTCTGCCCCCTAAATGTTGGAATTAAAGACATGCCCTACCACTCATGGCCAGGTCTGTCTTTCTACTTCAGAAACCTTGACTGACGCTCACTAAACTCCAGTGCTGGCCTCTACTGGTCTTCATGACAAATCATCTCCCAGGCGTTCTGTACTCTGTCGTCTGGAGGTTTAAAATTGACTTTGCTTTCTTCGTGGACATTATTAAGGATATCAGATGGGGCTAGAGAGATGGTTCAGTGGTTAAGAGCACTGCCTTCTCTTCCAGAGGTCCTGAGTAGAATTCCCAGCAACCACATGGTGGCTCACAACCATCTGTAATGGGATCTGATGCTCTCTTCTGGTGTGACTGAAGATAGTGACAGTGTACTCACATATATAGAATAAATAAATAAATCTTAAAAAAAAGAGAAGAGTATTGGATGGCATTCGGATAGAAAAACACCTCCACACAGTTTTCTAATGGGCAGTAGCCATCTTGGTTAGAAAATTATTCTTATGGGTTTTGCACCATGACAATCAAATACTAAACAAAACCATTCAATCAGTGGTGGTGCACACCTTTAAATCCAGCACTTGGGAGGCAGAGGAAGCAGATTTCTGAGTTTGAGGCCAGGCTGGTCTACAGAGTGACTTCTAGGACAGCCATGGCTACACAGAAAAACCATGTCTTGAAAAATAAAACAAACAAAAAATTACCCATTCACACATTCACCTTTTACTCATTCAAAGACAGTTTTATAAAATATGGACAACATGTGCAACTTTTCTTTGAAAATTTAAATTTTCTGCAATATCCACCCAGTTAATTTCCCTTAGCATTTGGAACATGAGGCCCAAGGCTCTTCATACACATTTATGAACATTAGAATTTTGTTTCAGTAATGAGAATCGCAATGATCTTTCATGTTATTTAATTTTTAAGATTTAATTATTCTATTTTATGTGTATGAGTGTTTTGCTTGCATACGTGTGTCCTAGGTTTGTGCTGTTGCCTATGGAAGCTGGAAGAGGGTGTTGGATCCCCTCAAACTGGAGTTACAGATGTGTGAGTTGGCATGAATATGCTGGGAATTGAAGCTGGGTTCTCTGCAAGAGCATCAAATGCTTTTAAGCCCTGAGACATCTCTCTAGCCCAACCCCTTTTAATGGTAATTCTAACAATGAAATGGATACATGGAAAAGATCATGATGAGGTATTTTAGTAGTTTCATGTCCCCTTGCTCTGACAAAATATCCTAACATAAGGATCCTTGGAAGGAAGAGTTTGTTTTGATTTATAGGGGCCACAATCCATGGTGACACAGTGTTACAATCCAAGGTGACAAGGAACTACAATCCTTGGCAACAAAGGGTTACAATCCATGGCAACAAAAGGCTACAATCCATGGCAACAAAAGGCTACAATCCATGGCAGCAAGGGAAAACAATCCATGGCAACAAGGGGATGCAATCCATGGCAACAAGGGGATGCAATCCATGGCAACAAAGGGATACAATCCATGGCAACAAGGGGATACAATCCATGGCAACAAGAGACTACAATCCATGGCAACAAGGGGATGCAATCCATGGCAACAAGAGGCTACAATCCATAGCAAGGGGATACAATCCATGGTGATAGAGGGATACAATCCATGGCAACAAGGGGTTACAATCCATGATACTGAGGAATACAATCCATTGTCAGGGAGATACAATCCATGTGACTGGGAGATACAATCCATGGCTGCAGGAAAGGTATGGTGGCAGGGGGAGGTTATAATGCATCTATATGTAGGAAGCTGAGTACAGTGAATTTTTGGTGCTCAGCTTTCTTTCTCCTTTTTATTCAATTCAGAACCCCGACCACTGCTCCGTGCCATTCACATTTACTTTGAGTCTTCCCACCCGAACCAACCTACACTAGATGTTCCCTTACAGGCATCCACAGAGATTTGTTTCCATGATGATTCTAAATTCTATCAGGTTGATGGTCAAGAGTCACCATGTTAAGGAATCTTTTTAAAAAAAGTAACTGCTGCTCACTGCTGGTGCAAAGAGACAAAATGAACAAGGTGATGCTGCTCTCGTCTGTTGTCCTGGCTCTCTCGTCATTCCGTGTGCTTCTTTTCAGTGCCCACAGAGATGTCTGCATCTGCTCTGTCCTCCCACACACAGAACGTATTTTATCTATAACATCTGCCATGGAATAAATGTTTCCTGTCTCTGAAAACAGGGAGTTAAGGGCTATCCTCAAACCCAAGCAAAGCAGCAATCATTCCGCCTCTTCCTCTGGGGCATCAGGTGCAGGTTGAACCCAGAGTACACAGATTCTCCTTTTTATAATCTTGTTGGGGCTAGTGGGCATGGTAGACAAGGGGAGCATGTGTGTGGGACAAAGCAGGAGGGTTAGAAAGAATGTAGTTGAAAGAAAGCAGAACATGGAAGGACCCTAAGGAGGAATGGAGTGGTTGCTTGTTTTTACAGTGCTGGGGACTGAACCCAGGGCCTTGTGCATGGTAGATGAATGTTTTATTGCTGAACTTCATCGTTAGCTTCCAAGAGCAAAGGTCTTAAGAATAAAATTCAGACACTGAAGATATTGAGGCAGATGCACCATGAGTTTGAGTCTAGCCTGGGCTATATAGGATCACTCACCCTATCTCTTAAAGATTTTCTGTCTTTATCTACTCTCAAATATTTTGACTCAGACATCTAAATAAGACCTAGGAACCTGTGTTTTTACTTGGCAAAATAGAGAAGTGATATGTGAATAACAAAAAAACAGATTCAAGAGATGAATTTCCAATTTGTTTTCCCCTTCACTGATCGCATATGTACAGTCACCAATCTAATACAGTCTACTTGTTATTGTCGTCAGAGGTAGAATAATTGCAGTGTTCATTATGTGAGAGAATTCTGGAAGCTGAACTTAAACTGAGTGGTTGCTTCATTCAGCCATTCAGCCACTCTGCCCCAGGAGTGTTCATTCACTTTTCCTCTTTTCCTGCTTTCAAGAATGTAGCCACCTACACTTTATGAATGAGAGTAAGAAGCCTTTCATTCTCCTCACATAGTACTGCCTTTGGACAACCAGACAATGTCTCCTCTATATCTGTGCTTCTAAATCATACTCAGGGTGTCCACTGCTTTTGTTCTCCTTCAAGGAAAAGAAACCAAGGTTCTGGGTTTACAAAGACTCAGAGTAGGAAAGCAATGATCTATTAGAGCAAAACTGAGCAACAGCAGATGACAAATATAATATAATATAATGCAATTTTGTGAAATAGTATCATCAAACATGCAGACATGTCAGTTTTGTAATGCTTTTGCATAATAATATTCTATTAAAAATAACACTGAACACTAAAGGTTCATTGTGAACAAGTAAAATATTACAAAGACGGTTTCTTACAGTCGGTTTCAGCCCTAATCCCTCTAAAAACATAAAAAGTATAAACAGTGTAGTTCTTGTCCTCTGCCTCTTGTCTCATAAATCTATCATAATATTTGATAAAAATCACAAAGCTTTCATACTGGTCTGGGCAGCCACCCAGTCCCATGTAGATGGCCAGGGCTGTGCAGAGCTGACCCCATCCCTCACGGACTGCTGCACTCTAGAGAGCTGGCCCCGCCTCTCAACAGCTGCACCGCAGGCTCTGCTCCTCCCCAGGGCAGCACAGTGTGGTGAATCTGACCGTGGTGGTGGGGGCTCCGATGAGCCACCTTGAGGGAGTGAGCATAGGAGAGGTGATGTGGGGACGGGGATGATGCCCTCTGCTCTCTTACCTCTCCTTGGGAGAGCTGGTCCCAGAATCACGAGAGCCAGAGAGCTGGCCCTTTCCCTCATGGGCTGAAGCACTTGGGAGAGCTAGTCCTGTAACTCACCCGGCAACACAGTGGAGCTGGCTCTGATCACAGAGCCAGCCTCGAGGGCATGAGAGTGGGAGAACCGGCCTTGCCAGCTGTAGCACTGGGGGTAGTGGGCAGCACAGTGGGACTGGTTGTGGTAGTGTGAGTGCTGGTGAGCAGCCCTGGAAAGCCCGAGACTGGGGCAGCTGGTCCAGCCCTTGCCAGCCGAGGCATTGGGTAAACTAGCGGGGGTGGGGGGGTGGGGGGGCAGTGCTGGAGAGCTCGCCCTGGTGGTGTGGGTGTGGATGAGCTACCACCCAGGCTTAGATCCAGAGCTTTGCGTTGGCCCACCCCGATATATCTACCTCCTATGAAAATTGCTGGAGAGTGTAAAAAGGCCAGTCCCGTAGATCCATGACACAGGGCAACAACTGGGTACCGAGAGGAGTCCTGGTAAGGATCCAGTATTCATGGTATAGCAGAAGCAAGAGGGCTCAAATCAGACTCCTTGTAATGAACATTTTTCAAGTAAAGATGCGTGGACAATATACTGTGACACACTGCAGCTTCCATGACAAGATGTTTTCTGTACTTTGTGTACTTTCTTGTGTGGGGCAGTTGTAAGGGCAGAGGGTGGATACAAAGGGATGGGAAGATGGGTGGGATTGGGGTGCATGATGCGATTCTCACAGAGTCACTAAAAGGTTTGGAAAGTGGCTGCACATAAGGCTGGAAGAAAGCCAGTAAACTGCCTTCCTCTATGGTCTCTGCTTCAGTTTCTGCCTCCAGGTTCCTGGCAAGTTTCTGTCTAGTTCCTTTTGACTTCTCTGTCAAAATAAACCCTTTCCTCCCCAAATTGGCTTTGGTCGGTGCTTTATCACATCGACAAAGATCAAATTAGGACAGCCCCCTTTAGTATAGAATAATGTGTAAAAACCTGGATCTTGGGGATACATATCCTAATTTTTATTGAGGAGTTGGTGGTCCTAGGTCATCTCTCCTTGGGCAAAGTTAGAGAAAATATGTTTCTGTTTGCATATATATGTATATCTATATACATATATACATATGTATGCATATTTATCTATCATTTGTCTCACCATATGCCAACATCTATTTCAATCCAACATCATAATTTTCATTCTGGTCTTCTCTCAGTGTGAGTCACTCCCTTCCCTGCAAAAACTGGCTCACACTTTAATGGACTTACTAAATTGTTGACTCTTCCCGAAGGTAACAATCTCCCACCTTTACTATCACAGTCATTTGGATTTAACTGACATTACAGTAACTGGATTTACATTAGTCCTGATGGTAGTCCTAATGTGATATTCTTGGATACGGTCTCACTAAAGTAATCACAGCATAGTTTGTTTTGATATAATTTCCAAATATGTTGTTTTCCACGTTCTGCTAACTGTATCATGCTATACAGGCCACTTCACTACAGGCTTAAAAGTTACCATTTGTGGTGGTTTGAAAAGGAATAGCCCCTATAGTTTCTTGTGTTAGAATGTTTGGCCCTTAGGGAGTGGCACTATTAGGAGGTATAGTCTTGTTGAAGGCAGGCTTTGAGGTCTCCTATGCTCAAGCTACACCCTGTGTGACACACAGTCCTTTGTTGCCTATGGATCAAGATGCAGAACTCTCAGCTCCTTCTCCAGTATCACGTCTGCCTGCATGTTGTCATGTTTCCTGCCATGATGATAATGGACTAAACCCCTGAAGCTGTAAGCCAGCCCTTTATTAAATGTTTTCCTTTATAAGAGTTGCAGTGGTCATGGCATCTCTCCACAGTAATAAAACCCTAAGACACTATCTAAATCCATAGTTGAACTGGGTGAATATGGTGGCACACAATAGCAATCCTCAGGGAGTGGTGGGAGGAGGGTCAGAGGTTCAAGGTCATCCTCGGTCATATAGTGAATTTAAGTCAGGCCTTCATTATGTGAAATCCCATTTAAATAAAAAACAAAGACTAAGAGGATCCTGCTCTACCACTCCTGGGCATATACCCAGAGGCTTCCCCAGCATGCAATAAGGACACATGCTCCACTATGTTCATAGCAGCCTTATTTATAATAGCCAGAAGCTGGAAAGAACCCAGATGTCCCTCAATGGAGGAATGGATTCAGAAGATGTGGTATATTTACACAATGGAATACTACTCTGCAATTAAAAACAATGAATTCACGAAATTCTTAGGCAAATGGTCAGAACTTGAAAATATCATCCTTAGTGAGGTAACCCAATCACAAAAGAACACACATGGTATGCAGTCACTGATAAGGGGATATTAACCCAGAATCTCGGAATACCCAAGACGCAATTCACATATCAATAGATTTCCAAGAAGATGGAAGGAGAGACCCCTGGTCCTGGAAAAACTGGATGTAGGGGAATACCAGGACAGAGAAGCAAGAGTGGGTTGAATGGGGAACAGAGGGAGGGAAGGGGGCTTATGGGACTTTTGGGGAGGGAGGAAACGGGAAAGGGGAAATCATTTGGAATGTAAATAAAAAAATATAGAAAATAAAAAAAAACAAACAAACAAAGACTAAGACTGGGAGTATAGCTCAGTTGATTGAATGGTTGCCTAGCATGCACAAAGTCCTGAGTTCAATCCCTGACATTGCATAAATCAGGCATGGTGGCCCATATCTGTAATCTCAGGACTCAGAAGGTGGAATCGAGTGGATCAGAACTTCAAGGCCATTCTTGCTTTGAATATGAATATATTCATATTCACAATCAATATATCTCCAGAATTGGCTGTGATTTTGATATGATGGGAATAAAAAGACAATAATTGATTAAAGGTGTCTCAACATCTAGAGAAAAGTTTGGTTATTAATATTGAAGCCTGAAGTTAATATCTTGAACGATTGATACATAAACACCCACCCATTCATTGTCTGTGGGGACTCTATGGTTTGCGTAAGGTGAGGTGAGGTGAGGTGAGGTGAGGTGAGGTGAGGTGAGGTGAGGTGAGGTAAGGTAAGGTGATGTTTCACAGGTGTGTTAAATCATCACCCCACTGTCAGTTTTCCTACATGATTTCTTTAACATTTTGCTCCAAAAATAATGAAGTCAATATTCTAGAACCCTCTCCCACACTTTCACCTGTGAAATGTTTCCAGAAATTCTTGGGAGGGGTCATTTTTGAAAAGAAAAGAATTCAGTCAAGAGACACAAGTACGTTTAGTAAAGCAAAGTTCTCCAAAGAGAGATGAGAGTGGGTTGTCCTAAAGCAGACATTGCACTGTGTATTTTAAAGAAGTATTTGATAAATATTTATGAGTTAGGTGGCATATTCACAGATAAGATGACACTATTCCTCCACAAACAATGGTGAATTAGATCTTCCTTTTAGAGTATTCCTCCCATGGGTGGTGGTAGGGGTAGGAATAAAATCTAATTGGTTGTATAATGAAGTCTGAGGATGCAGACCCTTTGTTAGGTGTGGCAGTTGGGGCAGTGTCCTGGTGCTTTAGTTTCTGATACAGCAAGAGCAACTTCAAGGCTATTTAACCACAGTGGTATCTGACAGTCAGGAGACACAGTGACCAAGTCAGAGCTGCAGCTTTTCTTAGTTAATTCCTGCTGCCTAGCTGGTATCAGAAGAACATGAGAGACTCTCATCATATTCTTATCTTGCCACTCACGAGATTACATGTTTTCCTTGGGTTTCTTGAAATCCCCTTTTTGTGCCTTCTTGAGTTTGCTTGTTGTTAGATCTGGTGTCCTCGACTCACCCTGGTGGAGACTTGGCAGTCAGCCCTGGCTTTGGGTACTGATTAGGGTAGGAGGCTACTCTAGGTATGCATCAGAATAGCAGAGCATTGCCTAGGACTTTATTTTTGTTTTCTCCTAGCATAGGGAACCAAATCCTAGGACTAGTCTAGAAACGGTTGCTGCATCTTATTTGGATGGGAGAGTCTTCTGATTTACCCAGTGTCTGGCCAGTTTACATTGATTGATTCACATTGATGTGGCTAGTCTGTTGTCTTAGTCTGCAATTTTTGATGTTAACTTGAATGTGTGCTTGCATGTGCACATGTGCATATAGGTGTAGGTGCATGTGTGTGCATGCAAATAGAGACCAGAGGTTGAGAACCAGTGTTTTCCTCAATCGATTTCCACCTTATTTTTGAGACAAGGTTTTTCACTGAGCCTGGGGTTCACCAGTTTGACTACAGTACTTCCCCAGTGAGCGTTACAGGGCTGCCCAGCTCCGCCTCCCCAGCATAAGGCTTACCCAGGTGCACTGCTAAACCTGGGTGTTGAATGTTCAGACTCGGGTCCCCATGCTTCCAGGACAAGCATTTTTTTTCTCACTAAGCCATTACTCCAGCCCCAGACACCTCCGTAAATGACAGGGACTCTCCTTCCCTGCTGGAGCCTACCATGAAATAGCCATTGCAAGAGCAAACTGTGTAACCAAAGGAAAGCTATGAAACATTAATGTGACTTATGAAGTTCAAAGTCATCACAGTCCATCTCTTAAACCAGAGATTGTAGGACAGATGCAGCCCATTGATCCTCAGGGCTATTTAAGACTTTTTTTCTTTACTCATCATCTTCTTAGGGAAGACAGTTTATCCAAAAGTAAAGATTGTTGGGCTGGGGAGATGGGTCAGCGGTTAAGAGCACTGACTGCTTTTCCGAAGCTCCTGAGTTCAAATCCCAGCAACCACATTGTGGCTCACAACCATCTGTAATGAGATCTGACGCGCCCTCTTCTGGTGGGTCTGAAGACAGCTACAGTGTACTTACATATAATAATAAATAAAAATTTAAAATAAAAAACCAAACACTGTTTTAAAAGTAAAGATTGTTTTCCAGAGAAGTTTTAGATCTGGATGCCTCATATCTACCCATATTTCTACATGGTGGTAGCTGCCTGCAGCTAAGCAGATTGTACCCTCTGGGTGGCATATAGACTCCTGGTTTGCTGCAGTCCCCACTACTCCTTGACTTGACTCTCGACATAGCTCGCTTGACTCATTTAAAACATATTGTGATCTCAATATGTTGAGCTTGGGAAACTCACCTAAACACATTCAGGCTGACATCTAAACCATGTGGGAGCAAGGTCACAGAAGATGACCAGGTAGAAAAGGAGTGGGCAGGCTCTAAAAACAAAGTCATGCTGTTTTAAGATGTTTCATATAGACATTTTCCCTGCAGGCTGTGGCAGATCCCTCCTCTGAGATTGTCTTGAACCTTTTCCCTCAGCTACATCAGGTTAATGGTGGAGAGTGGAGTACCTCCCTTCCCTGGAAGAGTCTGAGACTTTTTAGAGCAGGAGTACTGGATCTAGCAAGGAAGGACCACTGTTCCCAATCAAACTTTGCTTCACTTCTGCTCCCCAAACTACTTCCTCAGGGACTGTCCACCTCTCAAGCATGGCTGTTGTACTGGCTGGTTTTGTGTATCAACTTGATACAAGCTGGAGTTATCACTGAGAAAGGAGCCTCCCTTGAGGAAATGCCTCCATGAGATCCAGCTGTGGGACATTTTCTCAATTAGTGATCAAGCAGAGAAGGCCCCCCTGTAGGTGGTGCCATCTCTGGGCTGGTAGTCTTAGGTTCTATAAGACAACAGGCAAACTGTTCCACAAAATAGAAACAGAAGGAACACTACCCAACTCGTTCTATGAAGCCACAATTACACTAATACCAAAAGCACACAAAGATCCGACAAAGAAAGAGAATCTCAGGCCAATCTCTCTTATGAATATCAATGCAAAAATACTCAATAAAATTCTTGCCAACCGAATCCAAGAACACATCAAAACGATCATTCACTACGATCAAGTAGGCTTCATCCCAGGGATGCAGGGATGGTTCAATATAAGGAAATCCATCAATGTAATCTACTATATAAACAATCTCAAAGAAAAAAACCACATGGTCATCTCATTAGATGCTGAGAAAGCATTTGACAAAATTCAGCATCCTTTCATGCTAAAGGTCTTGGAAGATCAGGAATTCGAGGCCCATATCTAAACATAGTAAAAGCAATTTACAGCAAACCGGTAGCCAGCATCAATCTAAATGGAGAGAAACTTGAAGCAATCCCACTAAAATCAGGGACTAGACAAGGCTGCCCTCTCTCTCCATATCTTTTCAATATAGTACTTGAAGTTCTAGCTAGAGCAATTAGACAACAAAAAGAGGTCAAAGGGATACAAATTGGAAAGGAAGAAGTCAAACTATCACTATTTGCAGACGATATGATAGTATACTTAAGCGACCCAAAGAACTCCACCAGAGAACTCCTACAGCTGATAAACGACTTCAGCAAAGTGGCCGGATATAAAATCAACTCAAGCAAGTCAGTAGCCTTCCTATACTCAAAGGATAAGCAGGCTGAGAAAGAAGTAAGAGAAATGATACCCTTCACGATAGCCACAAACCATATAAAGTATCTTGGCGTGACTCTAACCAAACAAGTGAAAGATCTGTATGACAAGAACTTCAAGTCTCTGAAGAAAGAAATTGAAGAAGACCTCAGAAGATGGAAAAATCTGCCATGCTCATGGATTGGCCGGATTAATATAGTAAAAATGACCATCTTACCAAAAGTAATATACAGATTCAATGCAATCCCCATCAAAATCCCAACTCAATTCTTCATAGAGTTAGAAAGAGCAATTCAAAAATTCATCTGGAATAACAGAAAACCCAGAATAGCTAAAACTATTCTCAAGAGTAAAAGAACCTCTGGGGGAGTGAGTATCCCAGATCTCAAGCTGTACTACAGAGCAATAGTGTTAAAAACCACATGGTATTGGTACAATGACAGGCATGTAGATCAATGGAACAGAATTGAAGACCCAGAAATGAATCCACACTCCTATGGTCACTTGATCTTTGACAAAGGAGCTAAAACCATCCAGTGGAAAAAAGATAGCCTTTTCAACAAATGGTGCTGGCTCAACTGGAGGTCAACATGCAGAAGAATGCAAATTGACCCATTCTTATCTCCTTGCACTAAGCTCAATTCCAAGTGGATCAAGGACCTCCACATAAAACCAGACACACTGAAACTAATAGAAAGGAAACTAGGGAAGAACCTTGAACATATGAGCACAGGGGAGAATTTCCTGAACAGAACTCCAATAGCTTATGCTCTAAGATCAAGAATAGACAAATGGGACCTCATTAAATTACAAAGTTTTTGCAAGGCAAAAGACACTGTCAAAAAGACAAAGCGGCAGCCGACTAACTGGGAAATGATCTTTACCAACCCTACATCCGACAGAGGGCTAATATCCAATATATACAAAGAACTCAAGAAGTTAAACTCCAGAGAGGCAAGTAACCCTATTAAAAAATGGGGTACAGAGCTAAACAAAGAGTTCTCACCTGAAGAATATCTAATGGCTGAGAAGCACCTAAAGAGATGTTCATCATCCTTAGTCATTAGGGAAATGCAAATCAAAACAACCCTGAGATTCCATCTCACACCAGTCAGAATGGCTAAGATCAAAAACACAGGAGACAGCAGTTGTTGGCGAGGATGTGGAGAAAGAGGAATATTCCTCCACTGCTGGTGGAATTGCAAGCTGGTACAACCACTCTGGAAAGCAGTCTGGCGGTTCCTCAGAAAACTAGGCATGACACTCCCAGAGGATCCGGCTATACCACTCCTGGGCATATACCCAGAGGCTTTACCTGCATTCAATAAGGACACATGCTCCACTATGTTCATAGCAGCCTTATTTATAATAGCCAGAAGCTGGAAAGAACCCAGATGTCCCTCAACAGAGGAATGGATTCAGAAAATGTGGTATATTTCCACAATGGAATACTGCTCTGCAATTAAAAACAATGAATTCATGAAATTCCTAGGCAAATGGTCAGAACTTGAAAATATCATCCTTAGTGAGGTAACCCAATCACAAAAGAACACACATGGTATGCAGTCACTGATAAGGGGATATTAACCCAGAATCTCAGAATACCCTAGACACAATTCGCATATCAATAGATTTCTAAGACGATGGAAGGAGAGACCCCTGGTCCTGGAAAGACTGGATGTAGGGGAATGCCAGGACAGAGAAACGAGAGGGGGCTGAATGGAGAAAAGAGGGAGGGAAGGGAGCTTATGGGACTTTCGGGGAGGGAGGAAACGGGAAAGGGGAAATGATTTGGAATGTAAATTAAAAAAAAAAAACAGAAAAAAAAAGACAGCAGGCTGAGCAAACTAGGGGAAGCAAGCCAGTAAGAAACATCCCTCCATGGCCTCTGCATCAGCTCCTGCTTCCTGATCTGCTTGAGTTCCAGTCCTTACTTCCTTTGGTGGTGAACAGTAATGTGGAAGTGTAAGCTGAATAAACCCTTTCCTCCCCAACTTGCTTCTTGGTCTTGATGTTTGTGCAGTAATAGAAACTCTAAGACAGCCATGAAGGAGACAACAAGAGGAATGTGGAGATGGCATAGCCTGGCTCTTTCCTGAGCTTTGGTGGAGGTTAGGGCTGGCTTCATAATTTTCATAGTATGCTTAATTTGTGGGAACTGCATGTGGAAGAACATGACTTCTCAGACTCTTAAGAATAGGTGTGTGGGGGCTCATGGGAACTGGTGGCTTGACTGGCATGGAAGTAAAGTTTCTGGGGATAGGGCAGTCAGGTAGGCTTTGAAGCCAGAGTTTGCACAAGGCATTTGAGTGACATTTACACCAGCCATCTGCTGGGGGAGACCATCCTAAAGAGGAATGTGCTGTCTTGATGAATGTAGGTGACGGGAGAGAAAGGATTTATGGTTACTAGTTCCAAGGACAACATCTGAGGGTCTGGAAAGATGGCTTAGCATGGAGCTGGAGGGGTGACCCAACAGTTAAGAGCACTGGGTGTTCTTCCAAAGGTTTGATTCCTGCTGTGCCCCTCCCCCACACCATGATGACTTACAATAGAGTCTAGTCCTAGGATATCTGACATCCTTTTTTGGACTCTGTGTGTATGTCATGCACATGGTGAACAGACATACATGCAGGCAAAACACCATATGCATAAAATAAAAATGACAAACAAAGAGATGGCTTAGCAGGCAAAGGCATTTGCCACCAAACCTGAGGGCCCAAGTTCAGTGTCTGGGACCCACACAGTGGAAGGAGTAAGATGGCTCACTTCATTTGGCCCCTGCTAATCTGCATGTCTTGGCCTCTACTCACTTGTATTCAGCAGGGCACATCCAGGGCGCAAAGTGGTTCTAGTCCAGAGAGAAATGATGATACACTTATTTTCATTTATTCATCCATCTATCCATCAATCCATCCATCCATTAATTTACTCATTCATTTCTCAATTGCTAATGTGCAGTCCTGTGTTGAAGTCAGAATCCCCCAGTGGCACCTGACAGCCGCCCCTGCTCTCTCTGTTGAATCGATGCTATCCTTTGCCCTGAGTCATTTGAGCCGTGAGAACCAGACTGAATGCCTTTCTCTGGCATGTTCTCCACACCGTGTCCACTCTGTGCCAGTCCCTCCTGCCCTAGTGGAGGACTTTATCATTGTTTGGTCTACGCCGAGGCAGCAGCCGTCCAGTCTTGGCTTCACTAAAGTCTATCATTGTCTATATTCTAGTATGTAGCCTACATGATATGGAGCTGTGACAGGAGACTGGGTGGGAGTCTCACGCTGTCTGACCTTCAGATGATCCCCCATTACCACCACAAGACACTCTTTCAGTTTTCTAGATGGAAAAAATGCTAAGTATGAAATGTGATAGAATGTAAATTATGGTTCCAGTTAAAAATCACTGAAGTCAGTGGTGAAAGCAGCTTCAGTTTGTTCTCAATATGCTTTCACAATTTCAAGCAGAAGTTATAAGTGAAGGGACACTTGTTTGCAATCACAAGGCCCTATGCATGATTTGAGGGGGTGAAGAAGGCATATTGTGCATTTGCCAACATTATCCACCCTTCACCTAGGCTTCTGCATTCGATGTCTCTTGTTTCCTCTTTTGCTTCATCTTTAGCCACTTTCTGCAGGACCAGTGCACTGCCCAAACTGAGAGATGATGCCACCCCACACTGTATGTACATAGAATTTTATGTAGCTGGAATTGACCAGCTCTGTGGTCTTCCTCTTTGTCCAACACTGAAGCCAATACTGTAAATATACAGACCTTGCCCTGCTGGTTCTTGATTCTTGTTTTGCCTTAGATTTTGCTTGTTTCCCTTCCAAAAAATCATTCTCACTGCTGTTCCCCATCTTATTCTTAGACACATTGGCTCATAGACACACACACACACACACACACACACACACACACACACTCACTCACTTCTATCTTAAAGCTATCCATCTTTTAAAGACATATCAATTCCTCCTGGCAAGCCTTCTATTTCCTCTCCCATCTCCATCTTTGTCAATGCTTACAGCAATGTGATTAAATATCAATTATATGTACATCATTCTCTCAGTAGACCTTGAGATCTTTGGGGGGCTTATGTGTCATGGTGGTCTCAGTTCAAATAAGGGTATCTAATACCCTCTTTCCTTTAACACAGTGTTAATATGAACTTCTCTTTTACTCCGTATTTTCTTTCCAAAGGTGATGTGAGTGAGATTATTTCTGGAAACCCTCCTCTACCTCCAAGGATGTGATCTTATCCTACAGACCCTTGAAAGACATCCAATTCAGCATATAGTCCCAATCACATGCCCAAGGTCTGGTGTGCAAACTATGAACACTGAGGTCAGAACATGAGCATCAGATAAAACCATTTTGCACAGATGAATTTATTTTTATAATTTTTCTCCAGCATTAAAGGGAAAGAAGACAGTTTTGCAGACTTTCTTACCTGCTGTGTGTGTATGTGTGTGTGTGTGTGTGTGTGTGTGTGTGTGTATGTGTGTGTGTGACATTCTAGATCTTTTAGGTACAAACAGTTCTGTCTAGGCATACAGCAGCTGTTGTACAAGAGAAATGTTGCCATGGCAACTATTGATAAGTTATTTCTCAGCTGTTGAAATGAGCCAGTTCAAGCCAGATTAGATTATATTAAACGAAGGTTTATTGGGAAGCTGCTCTCAGGTTGGTGAGGTCATTGGCTCCAAGGACCAAGGTCAGGGAAGTTGCCATGGGAAGAGAGAGAGAGGAGAGGGGAAAAAGAGAAAAAAAGAAAGAAAGAAAGAAAGAAAGAAAGAAAGAAAGAAAGAAAGAAAGAAAGAAAGAAAGGAAGAAAGAAAGCACACACAGGGAGAGAGAGAGAGAGGGAGGGGGAGAGAGAGAGAGAGAGAGAAAAGGAGAAAGAGCAGGAGAGAGAGAGGAGAGACCGAAATGTCTGGATTATATATAGAGAGAAGAGCCTCTGGGGGAAGGGCAGCCCAGCCTTTGGGGTGGAAAATTCAAAGTTGGGGGCAGGGCATGTATGCAGGTAGGGACTGAGGAATGCTGGGAGAACCTGGAGGCCAGGTCTGTTTTGGTATTTAAAATATGCACCTCAGTCCCTTGTCCAGGGGTCGTAACTATAAAGACTTTGATATCATTAAAGATTCATCTAAGAAAACAACTTCCTAGGATCTTGATCAAGAGGAGTTATTTTTCTTTTATTTAACAAATATGTATTGAATGTGTACCGTGTGCTTACACATATGGACATATAAAAGAATAAACATTAGTGTTTGTCCCCGTTTGGCTCATGTTCTGGTGGTTTATATATTATATTCTGTCTGTCTTTCTCTCACCCCTTCTGCCCCAGCCTTCTTGGCTAGCTCTTTATTATGCAAAAGCCACACTCCTTATTCATGCAGTTGGCATTGCAGGCTGTGTGACATTCTCCAGGGCAGCTTGCTTTTCTTTTTGGGCAGATAAGGAAGCAGTAACAAACATTTATATATCCTGGTAGTCTGGTACCAGAGGTCCAACAATTAAGAATTGAGAACTCGGAGGCTGGAGAGATGGCTTAGTGGTTAAGAGCACTGATTGCTCTTCTAGAGGTCCTGAGTTCAAATTCCATCGATCACATGGTAGCTCACAACCATCTGTAATGAGATCTGATGGCCTCTTCTGGTGTGTTTGAAGACAGCTATAGTGTACTTAGATATAATAAACAAATAAATCTTTAGGCTGGAGTGAGCAGGCTGACTGGATTGAGCAGGGATCCTGAATTCAAATTCTCAGCAACCACATGATGGCTCACAACCATCAGTACTGCTACAGTGTACTCATATACATAAAATAAATAAATAAATAAACAAACAAACATCTTTTAAGAAAAAAAGAAAAAGGAAATCCTAGAAGGGGTTTCGTTAAAAAAAAAAAAGAATTGAGAGCCCAAGGGCACTGGGTTATTTTTTCATAACCAGTAAATACAATATTTGTGGGTCATCCCAACATGAACGGACAAAATACTAAGCAGCACACACCCATAGAAGCATAGAAGAGCTGATTAGATGGTGCTGAACAAGATGATTATCCTTTTAGTAAGTGAACAGCACCGTGGTCTTCTGTCTCATGGCTTGACCAATGTGTAGAATCCCTGGGTGACATCAGGTTGGTTCCTCTTCGATGGCTGAGGGGTAAGCCATTGTCCTTGGCAACGTTCCCTGCGTGAGTCCATGGTGTCACCGTGTTATCTCTGAGGGTTCATTGTTTGTCTCCCGCTGTAGGTCAGACTTGGCAGTGTTGGAATCAATGTTCTGGCTCTGTCTGTACACCCAGAATCATGGGCTGTTCTGAACACATACGTCATGTTGTGGGTGGGTGAGAGGATGCTAACAGCAAACAAATAGGTCCTTTCAGCCCTCTGAACTGGAAGAAAACAACAAACGGGCCTTAACAAGAGGATGATCCTAAGTCGAGCATGAACTTTTTTGTATCACTGATCCCATGGCTCTCTCTTATTGTCAATAGACTGCCACTACAAGAATTATCCAAGAGTCAGGACTCGGTGCTCTGAGGGCTCTGCCCGAGTCCACTCACAAACCCGCACAGATCGACAGGAGCACTACCCAGAATGGAGATCATCTTTGCCCACGCTTAACTAAAGAAAAGAAACAATGTACATTCTGGCATCAGCCTTCCTGCGTTAGTCTACGGGTGACTTTTCCCTAGAGTCAGTAGTCATACGAGCAAATATTTGAGATGACACATTGCAGAGAGAATTTATTAGTGCAAAAAGACAGATACAGAAGCTCACGATGACTCCATAAATAGAGTGGAGACCTTCAGATCAACAAAATTCAGTCTCTCCTTTAATTACACATCCCACCTGCACAGTTCTAGACTAAGAAACATCTCTTCCATGAGAAATGTTTCTTTCCTGCATGGAGATGACAGTGACATTGCTTACATAGGAGTCTAAACACGTCAATCAGAGAATGTCACCAAACACAAACATTACAGAAATCTCATGGGTGACACTTGTTGAAGAGCACAACTGAAATCCAGTAAAGCTGAGGTGAGGAGGAGGGGCGCTCTTTTGTATCCTAGTGATCCATCTCGTGGTTGCTGTTGGCTTGTTGGCGTCCTGGAATTGGGACCTCGAGCTTCCCAGCATGGGGAAGCTTGCTTTTATTTCCTTCTTGTTGAGCTAGATATGTAAAATTACAGGGATAGCTTCACTTATCCACCACTGATGAGGGATAAGATGTCACACACGCAACAAGCACATTTTCTAAACAACAAACGTTAGCTTTGACAAATACCTCCACGAAGACCAACGAGCGCGGGGAAAGCCGGAAAATCGTCTGCTCCTAACTGCAGGTGCCAAACACCATTGCCCTGACATGTGTCCCTTGGCCCAGTGATCCCAAGCTAATGTTGTTGTGTTGTTTTTGGCCACTGTCACACTTTTCTCCCCACTTGGAGTTGTTGAAGTAACACTTTTCCTGTTTCTCTCCAGCCCCTTCTAATTACATGCTTCTATTCCTAGTAACCTGGAAAACATGAACCAAGCAAGCCCAAGGCTATTGCTAGTTATGTTTACTGTTTGTTCACTTTGAATCAAGGAACACTAAAATCCTTTTCGGAGCAATGGACCTCACCCTTCAACTTCCTCATCCTCTCAAGCCATAATGCTACCCAGAATTCCAGGCAGCTCCCAGAAGTCCACACGGTTCTCAATGTAAGTGTTCTCATTCAAAAACTTATGCAATACAACTTCAGAAAACTCCCATTATGTTACCTCTCTCAGATGGCTCCTTTTCTTCTAGACCACCAAGTTGAAGACGTTAGATCTGGTGATAAATTTTTTGCTTGTTAATACCAAGACAGGGCTAGGCATTTAGTACTCCAAACTACTTCTCCTCATCTACGTTAGGCGATAAGAATAAAACAACACGGGGAGTCCTCTGGGTATATGTCCAGGAGTGGTATAACAGGGTCCTCCGGAAGTGTCATGCCCAGTTTTCTGAGGAACCGCCAGACTGATTTCCAGAGTGGTTGTACCAGCTTGCAGTCCCACCAGCAGTGGAGTGTTCCTCTTTCTCCACATCCTCGCCAACACCTGCTGTCTTCTGAGTTTTTGATCTTAACCACATCTGACAGAGGGCTAATATCCAATATATACAAAGAACTCAAGAAGTTAGACTCCAGAGAGCTAAATAACCCTATTAAAAAATGGGGTACAGAGCTAAACAAAGAATTTTCAACTGAGGAATATCGAATGGCTGAGAAGCACCTAAAGAAATGTTCAACATCCTTAGTCATTAGGGAAATGCAAATCAAAACAACCCTGAGATTTCACCTCACATGAGTCAGAATGGCTAAGATCAAAGACTCAGGAGACAGCAGGTGTTATAGATGTCCCTCAACGGAGGAATGGATACAGAAAATGTGGTATATTTACACAATGGAATACTATTCAGTTATTAAAAACAATGAATTCGTGAAATTCTTAGGCATATTGGTTGGAACTGGAAAATGTCATCCTAAGTGAGGTAACCCAATCACAAAAGAACACACATGGTATGCACTCACTGATAAGTGGATATTAGCCCAGAAGCTTGTAATACCCAAAACACAATTCACATATCAATTGACTCCCAAGAAGAAGGAAGGAGAGACCCTTGGTCCTGGTAAGACTCATTGCAGCCGTGTAGTGGACAGAGAAGTGGGAGGGGGTTGAATGGGGAACAGGGGGAGGGAAGAGGACTTATGGGACTTTCGGGGAGGGGGTAACTGGGAAAGGGGAAATCATTTGGAATGTAAATAAAGAATATAGAAAATAAAATAAACAACAACAACAAAAAGAATAAAACAATGCAAAGGTAAACAGCTGCCACCCCCCTGCAGGTGCAAGAGTCTGGGGTCCACAGACAGTGGGCGGCCTTCAGGAGTCAGTGAATTGTTAATATAAGCAAGATGTTCCCCTGACCCCAGGCAAAAAAGGTATCCTAGTTTTCATGAATTACTTAAGAACTCTGTGCTCTAGTGATTGACTCCATATCCAAGAATATAATGGCAGCCCAAGCCGGTAATTTTTTTATTTAAAAGAAAAAAGAAAAAAGACATGAAGTTGTTCTTGGGTGGGGAGGTGGAGGGATCTGGGAAGTGTTAGGAGAGAGTGTGTGTGTGTGTGTGTGGGAATATGATTAAAATAGTATATGAAGATTTCAAAGTATTAATAAAAATGTTATACTAAAAATTTGTGATCAAAGCCTAGGTAAGGGCAAGCCAGTTAAATTCCGCATAGACGGGGGTGGGGTAGGGGTAGGGGTGAGTGTGGGTGGGTGGATGTGGGTGTGTGTGGGGACAATGACAAAGACGACTGGACGAAGAGTCACGAAGTCCCACCTCTAGCTGAGGAGCTTTCACACTTGACAGCTGCTGGAGGAAGGAGAGTCAGTTTTATTTAGAGAAGAGACCCTTGTTAGGTTGTCTGTGCTGTAGTGACTGGTCCTCTACCTGTGCACTGAAGAGTTGCACTGATTATTGCCTAAGGAAAGAGGACACAGGCCATTGGAAGAAGATGATGGGGTGGGTGGGGGAGATCTGGAAGGAGCTGGAGTTAAGTAGGAAGTTTGTATGATTAAGATACATTGTAGACATGTGTGACTGTTTTCAGAGAAGAATAATTAAAAAAGAGTACTGTGAACAGTCCAAACTAAGTGTGTTATCTCAGGGACCTGTGATGCTGTCTTCCTAATTTCCCAGTTTTAGACCCAAGTTTGGAGCTGTTAAATTACCGATGTTCAAGCTGGAGAATTTTCCAAGTTCTAATATAAGCTTGCTGTGTAAACAGACCTCAGTAAGCTCATCTTATGAGCTATTAGTTAGCTAATTAACTGTTATCTTATAGTTAATTATTAGAGAATGGTCCTATCCTGCTACTTTATAGCTATGCTATATTTATAGGTATGCCAATCTCTTTAAAACTTTCATTATTGTTATGCATGAAGTATGTGGGCATGAATGTCATGGATGCCCGTGGAGGTCTGAGGATAATTTTGTGGGATTTGTTCTCTTTTTCTACTGTCAAGGGGGATATGGGAATCTCAGGTTGTCAGGCTGTGTGTCAATTCTTTAACCTCAGAGCCATCTTTCCCTGCCTCCGTTTCCCTCTCTCTCTCCCTCTCCCTCTTCCTCCCTCCCTCATTCCCTCCCTCCCTTCCTCCCCCCTCTCTATATAATATATTTATATATATGATCTTTATTTATTTAAAAATCAATAGTTCGAGCCAGGCAGTGGTGGCACACGCCTTTAATCTCAGCACTTGGGAGGCAGAGGCAGGCGGATTTCTGAGTTTGAAGCCAGCCTGGTCTACAGAGTGAGTTCCAGGACAGCCAGGGCTACACAGAGAAACCCTGCCTCTAAAAACCAAAAAGAAAAAAAAAAACCCCAATAGTTCACAAAACTTAAGTCTTTTAATGAAAATCACATAACAAGTAGAACTTAAATTATGGTTTACATATTAATTTCTTTTTTAAATTTAATTTTATTTTCTGTCAATATATTTCTAATTGAGTAAATAAATACACAGTCTATGGTAACATTCTTGTTTCCTTGAGGAAAAAGAATCCACAAATGACTAGTACATCCAAACTCATCGAAGGACCAATTTTAATATCTGTAAGCTAATATCATTAATATTTAATAAACATTAATATTTAAGTTAATAAAGTTATCATCTGTAAGTTAAATTCAGTAAAACTGACTTCAAGAAAAAGGAGGAGGAGGAAGAAAGGGAGAAGAACTGAGTGACCAAACTGTCAAGCACTCCTTAGAACCCACACTAGAAGACTGAGATGTTTTCACTTGATATGCTATGGGGGACTGTCTTAGTTAGGGTTTTACCTCTGTGAACAGATACCGTGACTGAGGCAACTCTTATAAGGACAACATTTAATTGGGGCTGGCTTACAGGTTCAGAGGTTCAGTCCATTATCATCAAGGCAGGAACATGGCAGCATCCAGGCAGGCATGGTGCAGGAGGAGCTAAGAGTTCTACATCTTCATCTGATGGCTGCTAGCAGAATACTGACTTCCAGGCAGCTAGAGTGAGGGTCTTAAGCCCACACCCACAGTGACATGCCTACTCCAACAAGGCCACACCTACTCCAACAGGGCCACACTTTCTAATAGAGTCACTCCCTGGGTCGAGCATATACAAACCATCGCACAGACCTTATGGTGATCAGTGGTTATGGACCTGGGGAGCTAGAAGCCTGAATGTTAAAGCTTGTGACATTGCATGGGTCATGGCATGGGTCAAGAAATGATCCATGGCTGCCTTTCAGTATCCATCTTTCTCCGTTCATGGGAGTGCAAGCTCCTAACTTTGTCTGTGTTCTTGGCTGAGCTGAATGAGGTCTGCTTTGCCCACTCTCTCTGGAAACTTACTTGGGACACCATATGACTACACTGTGGACATAGATGAGTGGAGGATCCTGAGAGACTTCCTGAGAGCTGAGTGGCACCACAGCTCCTTGGCCTTTCTCTGCTCCTTCCCCCTTTGTGAGGGCTGAGGCATAGACACAAAGGCTGGAGCTGGTAAGGCTGAAAGAAATGATTTTTAGTAAGGAAGCCCACATGGAACAAAAATGTGAAGAATCCAGGGTCTTTTAGCTTTTTGAAGACACTTGGTAAGTTAGACAGGGACTTATGATCTCTGAGTTTTTAAGAGTAGGTCAGGGCCAGAGAAGATGGCTCAGTTGGAAAAGTGCTTGCAGTGTAAGCACTATCCCCAGCACCCATGAAAACAAAGCTGACCAAGTAGCAATTACTTCTTTCCTTTCCTTCTTTTCTCATTCACTCTTTTGTTCTTTTTAAAATGTGTCTGTCTATCTAATCTGTCTTCTGTCTGTCTGTCTGTATGCCTATCTATCCGTCTATCCACCCACCCATCCATCCACCCACCCACCCACCCACCCGTCCGTCCGTCCGTCCGTCCGTCCGTCCGTCCGTCCGTCCGTCCGTCCGTCCGTCCGTCCGTCCGTCCGTCCATCCATCCGTCCATCCATCTATCCATCTATCCGTCTATCCGTCTATCCATCTATCCATCTATCCATCTATCCATCTATCCATCTATCTATCTATCTATCTATCTATCTATCTATCTATCTATCTATCTATCTGTTTATCTACTTTACATTCCAACCACAGTTTCACCTTCCTCCTCTCCTGGTAGCCCCTCCCTGCCCTCCTCTCTTCTGCCCTCTCCCTCATCTCCCCTCCCCCATCCACTCCTCCTCTGCTTCTCCTCTGAAACGGGAGGCCTCCATGGATATCAACCTGCCACATCAGGTCATGTTGCAATAAGACTAGGCAGCTCCTCTCCTGTTAAGGCTGAATGAGGCAACCCAGCAGGAGGAAAGGGCCCCCAAAGCAGGCAACAGAGTCAGAGACAGCCCCTGCTCCCACTGTTAGCAGTCCCACAAGAAGACCAAGCTCCACAGCTGTAACATGGCACTGACTTGCCGTCCTGGTGCCAGGCAGGTTTTTGTTGATCTCTGGCCAACCAGTCATGCCAATCAGTGAGCTTCTGGTCCAGGGGGATCCTGTCCCCCCGCCTCAAAAAAATCAGTGGAGCCTAACTGAGGAAAATACCCAGTATCAATTTCTGGCTTCTACAAGCATGTGGGCACACCCACTTCTCCCACCCACTTCAGGGTAGAAGACCCATAGTGTTTTATATTTAAACCTCATCAATGTGCAAACTTGCACTTAATCCATGACAGGGAGGAGAGAGAAGTGGTTGGTGTCCAACTGGTGACTATGAAAGCATTGACAGGGAAGGGTCCAGGGAGGATGGCAGCAGGAGATGGATGGAGTGCTAACGGCTTTGATGATTTCCAAACGGACACCACAGTCTGCATGATTCTGAGGAGACAGGAACATATATGGACAGACAGCTCCAGGAACAGTCACTGGTCCTGACTTCCTGGCTCCCTCCCTAGAGAGGGAAGGCAGGTGTCTCCATTGCAATTACTTCTTTCTTTGTCTTGATGATGGGTGGGGCACTTTCCAGCTCGCAGTCCTCACTTGGTGATGCTGGCTCCTGCTGACTGCATGTCTGTCTCCACTGTCCTTTACAGTCTGGTAGAAAGTCCTTTCTTCAGCATCTGACCAAGTAGAGGACTCAACTTTACTTGATTGTTTATTTTTGAGACAGTCTTACTTTGCTTTGTAGTTCAGGCTGACATTGACACTTGTTCTTCTTCTTCCTCTGCCCACGCAGTCAGTGTTGGGATTACAGGGACGCATATCACTACATCCAGTGAGGCCTTTTAAAAGATGTAAATAAATTACCAAGAAAATCACTCAAAAAAAAAATCAATGAATTCATAGAGTTCTGCAAACATCACAAGTTAATTTGAGATCATCAGACACTGCATATTCTGATTAAAAACATTATTATGGGACAAGTCAGGAGTGGTGTCTTTCATTAAAGGCACACCTTTAATCCCAGCTCTGGGGGAGGCAGAGGCAGGCAGATCTCTGTGCGTTCAAGGCCAGCCTGGTCTGCAAAGAGAGTTCCAGGACAATCAGGGCTGTTACACAGAGAAACCCTGTCACAAGGAACAAACATTATTACAGGTGTGTATGCATGTTATGAATATGTATTTGTGGGTAGATGTGTGCGACAGGACATGTGGAAGTCAGAGGACGATTTTATGGAATTGCTTCTTTCCTCCCACCTTGATAGAACTCAGATCTTCAGGCTTACACGACAAGCACCTTTACCCATTGAACCATCTCTCTGATCCTTATTGTTTATTTATTTATTTACTAATAACATTTTCAGCCATGCAGGGTCCCCCCTCCCCCATGCATTGTCTTTCTCTTTTAGCCTGGAGCTCAGTTACTGCAGGGATTGATGACTTTGCCTAGGCGGCACCCAACAGCCCTCCTCGTAGATGGACCAGGCAATACATGGAGGCACTGAAGCTTGCCCCACCTACTGATCATTGCAGTGGGTGAGGGGCCTGTTAGTAGAGACCTCTTCCAGTGGGCATGGGCAGAGAATTCATGCCTGGGGGTGACGGTAGTGTGGGGCTTATTACTACAGGGTGGGGCTGAGGTAACTTGAAAAATCATATCCAATGTAATAGTCGTTTAAGAAAACAGACCAGGAACATTGAAGAATATCTTCCTGGCAGTCTGGAAATCGGAGACTATGGAGTGACACTGAGAAGGGCGTGGGGTCGCCCAAGTGGAAACACCGCATGAACTTGCCGCAGCGCTGCTGGAGTTTCTCTGGTACCTGCCGCGGATGCCGACTGCGCTGGCACAAAGGCGTTTCGCAGTCCCAGACAAGCCCCACTGGTGGCAAGCCTTGCTTATTTTTGCAGAGGCCAGAAGCCTCCTGCAACTTCTAGGTGGCGACAGCTGCCACCTTGCCGAGGACTCGATCATTTCCCTACGGACCTAAAGCTGTGCCACCCGTCGCCACCGCCCCTCGCCCCCTCCCACGCTTCTCCCGGAGCTCCGCCCGGCGGCGCCGTGGGTCCCAGGGGAGTCGCGGGCGCACCTGGAGCCTCAGGCGCCCGGGGGACTAGGGCGCGAGGTGGCCGCCTCGCCCGGCGCACAGCTGGCGGCGCGCTCCCTCTAGGATCCCCTTAAGTAAAGAGGCTCGGTCTAGCGCCCAGCAAATAACGTTATCCAATTGCTTCCCGTTTTATTCGCAGGCTGGGAGCTGCGAGAGCCTGAGCGTTTTCTTGCCAGTGCTCCAGGGGAGGAGGGAAGCGGGCGGGGACCGGCTTGGCTGCTCCACCTAGCGCGCGGCCAGAGCGCCCCGGCCCTGGCAGAGGCCAGCAGCGCCCGGAGCCCCGTAGCAGCGCGCTGGGCTGCCCGGAGCCCCGCGATGGAGTGAGTATCCCCGCGTCGTGCGCCGCTCGCTGCCTCTCTGGGCATGTTGCCATGGTGACCGATCCCCGCTCATCTCGGTCCAGCCTGGGTGTTTAATTTCAGTCCAGTGTGTTCGTCTCGATGTTTCTATAGCAGCCGCTGCGGTGCGGGTATTGGGCAGTCCTGAGCTGCGGGAATTTGTGCCACTGCCTTGGGGGTACATGGTGGGTCCTGTTGCTAAGGAGTCAGATCTGTTCTAAGGTTCGCTGGGTCTTTGCCCCGACCTTTCTCTTCTTGGGGAGTTGGCCTCAATAGCCATTACTTCCGATTCCAACCATGTCAGCATTATTGGACTGCAGTTAAGAGGTGTGTGTGTGTGTAGGGGGTGTTACTGCGGATTCGAAGCAGATGTGGTTCGATACGAATGGAGGGACGGAAGGATGATGAGTTGTGGGAGATATGAGCCAGAACTGGCTACTAGAAGCCACCAGAGGACCCAAAATAATTGATTTGCTCTTGGGGTAATTGGAGAAACGAGACAGAAATGTCCTAGCGGCAGTCCGAGGTTCAATGACAACGTTGGGCATCGCCCGCATTGCATGGGAGGGTGGGGAAAAGATGGAATGGAGACAAGAGAGGCGGTAACCAGAAAAAGACACAATGAGGGCTCCGGGTGTGGACCCAGACTTAGGGTGCTCCATTCTCTGTCTTTGCCTCTCCGCGTTCTTGGTCGCTCTCCCAGGCTGGTACTGCAGCAAGATTCCTGTGACAGGCATCAGCCTGCCGCTCCAGGAAAGCCAGCAATTACATCTTTGCTCTCTCTTGGTCAGTTTCTCCCTCTCGCTCTCTTCCCACCGATACTCACTGACAACGAGGGCATATGAAATAATATTTCAGGTTGCAGATAATGTCATGTTTTTCAGATACTAAGGTCTCCATGCCAAACCCCCAACTCGAGATTCAGCTTTTATTTTCTGCATAGCCAATTGTAGAGATGCAATCTAATCCTCAGCCAACGGGAAGGAGGAGTGAGAGGTAGTGTGGCCTTAGGACTGGACTGGAGCTTGTAGAAAACAGTCCTTGGTTGGCAACAGCGTTTGTTGGTTTCCCTCGCCAGTGTTTTAATGCCGGTGTTTTAATGCTCATGAGCCTCAGTTTCCCCAATTGCACAACAGGAAAGATATTCCTTATTAGTTAGTGTTACTGAGAGGATCAGAGAATGTTTGCTTCTCCTTTGAAGGGCTTTGTAAATCATGAGAACAAAAAGAGGAGTTAGAGGTTAAGAGCTGGCCTTCAGTGTTGTGTTATCTGGGACTGAGTCTTTCGACACATTGCTGAGTAACGGCAGTCTCTCTGGTTTCACTTTCCCACCTGGAAAATGAAATAATAGCAGTTGTTGTGTGCAGTTTTTTTTTTAGTAAAAACTAAACAATTTTTATACATATACATATAAAAATATATAAATACATGTGTTAATACATACCTATACACATCTTAGAACAGACCCAGGACAAAGCATGCTTAATAAGTCTCACCTAGTGTCTGTAAGTAGTATCTATTATTATTATTACTGTAGTCTCCAGCTTTCTCTGTTGGCAGTTTGCAGGGTCTCAGGTTGACAGAAAGCCAGTTTTTGGACAATTTTCATAATTTAAAACATTTGTTTACTTAGTGTGTGTGTGCACACCACAATGCATAGGCATGGGGGTCAGAGGGCAGTCTGTGAGAGTTGGTTCTCTCCCTCCGCTGTGTGGATCCTGGGTCATTAGCCTCCGCAGTGCATGCTATGCTAGCTCTGCAAACCACAGATAATTTATAGAGAAACACAGTGTCCTGAGGGCAACTGCCTACTGCAGTTCCCATGACGACATTATGTAGAAGTGAGTATTGGGGCAAGCTCCTGCTATTCAGTACAGAAACTGGGCAGCTTGGCCTCTGGAATGCTTCTTCCCCATTGGTCACATTCTTCACTGTGGATTCGGCCCTTTACCAGGGATTGAATGCTGGACCAGTTGCCTCGTAGTGTTGGGTCCATGACAGCCTGTTTTTGCTGTGTGGGTGAGGAACAGTGTCTATCCTAGACTTAGCATCTGGTCTCCAAAACAGTGGCCCAGAGCCTGCAGGGCTCCCCGCTCTTTCTCCTGGTCTTAGCTATGGTTGGTACCGGGTGTGCCTACTTCATACCTTCCTCTCCCTATATACTCTGGTCAGCCTGACCTTAGCTTTTTCACCCCATGTGACACTTGAAAGTCCTTCTTACCTTCCCTCAAACCTGCCTAATTTTCAGCTGTCTGTCTGCCATACTTTCTTCACTTCCTTAATGCAAATAGCTTTCCACTCCCCTCTTTCTTTCACAATACTACATTTTTCTGGATCTAAGAAATTTTCTCAAACATCAAGCCTTGCACTTGGGTGGCTCCAGTCTCATCCCTCAGCTCATCCCGTGCAGCCAGGCTGCTCTGAGTGTGAGCGAGACAGTCTCAGTCTCCTTTACTTACTGTGACCAGCTTAGATTTGTGAAAGAAAAAAAAAAGAAAAGAAGGAATGCATTTGGATTGGCTTCTTCCTTTCATCAATGGGTATTTGTTAAGATTAGCGTTGGATGATAAAGCAGTCATGATTCTCAATGCATGCAGTTCAAAGTCATGTAAGGGTGGATGCTAGACTAGTAAGCAGAGGGCTGTATGATGCAAGGCGTAACACACATGCTTGGAGAAAAAAGGATGCAGAGGCACTAATGGGAAGAGCTTGGGGGTTGGATTGGCTGGTCAGAGAAGCCGCCCTGAGGAATGGGTATTTAATGTGAGAGCTAAAGGAGGAGTAGAGCTGGCCAAGTGAGGGATGGAGGGAAGAGAGAACTGTGAACGCAGCATGTGCTAAGGCCCCGAGGCAGGAATTATCTGGCTATGTTGGAAGAACTGAAGGAAGGGTGGTGTGTCTGGAGCTTCAAAGAATGGGCAGAAGATGGTCCAGGAGTAAGGCTGAAGAATGGTGTGAGTGTGAGCGTGTGTTTATGTAAGTATGTGTGTGTGGTGTGAGCACGGGTTGACATACGTATGTATGAGTGTGTGTGTGAGTGTGGGTTATGGAAGGGTTTGTGTGGTGTGTGCGCCCATGTGTGCACTTGGGTGATAGTTTCTCTTCTACTGTGATAAAAAGATGCTCATCAAAATGACTTAGGTGATAAAGGACTTAGACTGGCGTGTAGTTTCAGCAGGGGATACAATCTATCATGTCAGGGAAGGCATGAGGGCAGCCTGACACTTTGTATCTGATGCCCAGCAGCTGAATGAGAATAACAGGTTGGGCTAGGCTATAAGCTCTCAAAGCCTCCCCATCAAGGCTCCTCCTAAAAGTTCCATAACCTTTCCAAACAGCGCCACCACCTGGTCATCAAGTGTCCAAACACAACAGGGACATTTCACATTCAAACCATGTCAGGGAAGAAGTAAGTACTAGATACTTCTTGAGATTTCAGATTTCATCCTGAGTGTTTCAGAGGGTTTCTGAAGTCAATGATAAAACATCAATTCTACACTTGATCTTAGCCAAAAGGCCGAGAAGCGATAAAACATCAATTCTAGAAATGATATAAAACCCCTATACTTTTTTTTTCTTCTTAAGGTACTTAAAACAGGTGACTTAAAAAACGGTTACAGCCAACTACCTGGGAGCTACAAGTGTCTTCCCCAGGGAAGGGAAAAATCAATTTAAAAATATGGCTGATTGTGTGCCAGAGTTTGATAGTCTTAAATAAGCCAAGGTTGTCAACTAAATTAAACAATATGGGAGCAAAAGGACCTACTCATTTATTCATGAGAGTTATTGGTTTTTAGTCAAATAATAGCTTCTTAATTTGGATAAGAAAAACCTTCATAGCACCTGAGCAAAGAGGGTAGGTGCCCATCAATGAGTTTAGAATTCTCCTGGCTGTAATGTTCTTTCCTGGATGTTTAGATCTGAGAAGATTCATCCACTACGGTAAGCCAGAGACAGGGATGGTGGGCGTCTGTGCAGTGCCAGCACTTGGGGACAGTGTGTTACAGTGTCAGGGGTGGCAGTCCCCTGGTCGTGGTTCTCAGTAGCTTGAGTGTGAAGTGGGTGTGGCTTTGAGAGCTCTCTGCAGTATTCACACTTACTAATTTGATGCCACTCTTGAAGCTTTGCTTCACACTTCTCTGGAGCAGTCTACAAAACAGCGTGGGATCAGAAGACATGAAAAAAATACAACGTGGGAAATTTTCAAACTGTTGCCACCCCTGCAAACACACTGAGGCTTTGGTGATACCAATGGCAGCCTCAGGCCCAACTGATGCTCCCCATCCACCCAGTCACAGGCCCAAGAGGCGAGTTTAAAGCACTCGGAGGAGATCATAAATCAACCAGACTTTGGAGAGTCATTGTGGAAGGAGAGAATGAGACACTCTTTTGTCTAGGCTGACTGAGAACTCACTGTCCAAGATGCCTGACCTTGAACCCACAGTTCTCTTGCTCCCACCTCTTCAGTTCTGTAATCACAAATGGGCATCCCCCCATTTGGCTTAAAGGTGGGTTTTGTGAATGAAAAAATCCGGGCCCAGCAAACTGTGTGTTGGAGACGTAGAATCCCAAGTTCAAGACCCGAGTCCATTTCTCCCTCCCTTCATGCAGACAGCCATGTGTTTCATGAGTTTTTGCTCAGTGCCTTTTCCGTGTCATCACAGTGAGAGGTGAACTGGAGTAAACAGTGACAAAGCACCATCGATCAGCCCTGCCTTCAAGGAGCTCACGGGCTGGGCTGCATGTGAGGTCAGATGCTATGTAAAGATACAAGTTTTTGCTCTCTAGTCCCGCTTCCTGTGGAATGTCCTGTGCTCAGTGCATTGTGGGTATCAGAAATGTTTCCTAACATGTGGAAGCTCAGATGGTAGTGCTTGTACTTAGCATGTGCAAACCCTCAAGTTTGATCCCTACCACCAAAAGATAAGCGTGCAAGTACCTTAAAAGTTAATTTACCATTATAAACAATTGGAATGTTATAGAATCTGTGGCACATACAGCCCCATTCCATTCTTTGCTTCAAACCTTAGCCTCTGGAAGCTGTTACAATTAGCAGTTTGGAGATATTCTCCCAGGTAATTTAGATGCCCACAGCAGAGTCAGGAACATGTGTTCTTGTGGGTTAATACTCCATTCCATCCACAACATCCCTATATGTTGCTCTGTAGCTTTTTATAATCTTCATGTTATTCTGTGAATACTTTGACATAGCAATATGTCCACATTCACTTCATTTGCATTTATTAACAAGTCTGCTTTGCTTTGGGAGTGTGGTTTTGCTTCCGTTTCTTCCTATTAGACAACAAGGCAACAGTGGACATCTTGGATGCTTCAAATGTGAATCTGAAAATTGCTCTCTGGAAATGCAGAGTGAGTGAATGAATGTGCATATTATAAATTTTGTCAACTACCATCCAAGTCTCCAAAAAGGCTGTGCCACTAGTCAATCTCATATCATCACAGTGACATTAGTGAGCCTTTCGGATGTTGGCATGCATGTGCATGGCATTGGCTCCCCGGGAGTATCGTTGCTAGGGGCCATGATCTTTCCTGAGCTGCTTCTGTGAGTTTCATATTTAGTTGAAAGATTTGTTTTCAAGCAAGACTCAAAGACAGTACATTTCTAACCTATCCCTCTTCCTTCCACCAATGAATACACTGAATGTGTATAAAGTTTTAGAATCACAGAGCTATGGATGTGGCTTAGTTGGCAGAGCCCTTGCCTAGCTTGCAGGAGATGTGTTAGATCCCCAGTGTGGCATAAAATAGGCATGGTGCAGGCATGGAGCTACACATCTGTGATCCTAGCATTTGACAGATTGAGGCAAGAAATTAAGAAGTTTAAAGTCATCCCGTAGAGAGTTGGAGTCTAACCTGGGCTACATGAGACCCCATCTAAAACAATTAGAATCATGTCGTTCTCTCTCATAATTCTATTTACGTGTTGTTTTCTGGTGTTCTGACATAAATCATTGCTGTGGCAAAGTCTGAAGCTAGCCTGATTACTTTATCTTTGTGGATGTCTTGTCTCTGACCCTCCCATACTCTTGCGAATTTTTTTGTTGGATATGTTATTTATTTACATCTCAAAAGTTATCCCCTTTCTCAGTTTACCCCCTCTCCTGGAGATCCCCTAACCCATCCCCCTCCCCCTACTTCTATGAGGGTGTTGCTCCACCTGCTCCCTCCCACCTCCCCACCCTCGATTCTCCTACAATGGGGCATCTATTGAGCCTTCATAGGACCAAGGACCTCTCCTCCCCTTGATGCCTGACAAGGTAATCCTCTGCTACATATGCAGCTAGATCCATGTGTACCCCTTGGTTGATGGCTTAGTACCTGGGAGCTCGGGGGGGTCTGGTTGGTTGATATTGTTGTTCTTCCTATGAGGTTGCAAACCCTTTCAGCTCCTTCAGTCCTTTCTCTAATTCCTCCATTGGGGTCCCTGTGCTCAGTCCAATGGTTGGCTGTGAGCATCTGCCTCTGTATTTGTAAGGCTCTGGCAGGGCCTCTCAGGAGACAGCCATATCAGGCTCCTTTCAGCAAGCATTTTTTGGCATTCATGATAGTGTTGGGGTTTGGTGACTATATGGGATGCATCCCCAGATGGTACAGTCTCTGGATGGCCTTTCCTTGAGTCTTTTCTCTATACTTTATCTACATATGAGCTCCTGTGAATATTTTGTTCCCCTTCTCAGAAGAACTGAATCACCCACACTTTGGTCTTCATTCTTCTTGAGCTTCATGTGGTAAACTTACTTTCAAGCATTGAAAACTTTAAAAATTCTGTTGTATTTGTTACTTCAAGTTACTATGTTAGGTTTTCCTGGAAAATAGTGACTCCTTTTGTTTGAAGATTCATTTTTTCCATTTGTGTATTCATTTGTTTTGGTTTTTTTGGAGACAGAGTCTCACTATGTAACACAGACTTGCCTTGTACTGTGATATTGCCCAAACTGCCCCTAAATTCATGATCCTCTCACCTTAGCCCCCTGAGTGTTGGCATTGTGTCTGTGAGTATTGACATTGTGTCTGTGAGTGTTGACATTGTGTCTTTGAGTGTTGGCATTGTGTCTGTGTGTGTTGGCATTGTGTCTGTGTGGCATCATTCTTGATGGCTTCCATATATGGAGGCAATTTTTATGCCTTCCACCATATAAACATCTGCTTACTCTGTTTTTTAAAGGACAACTCATTGCTATAATCATAAACCTATTGTAATCATAAACCATCATTGTGATGGTTTGAATAGGAATGGTCCTCCTAGACTCTGTAGAGGAATTTTAATCCAGCAACATTACTATTCTGGCAAGGGATCATATTCAAAGATCTTCTAGGTCTGAGTGGTCAGGCTGGAATGACAAACCTTTAACTCCTCTGGTGGGAATAGGACACACCTTTTAATCCCAAACAACGAAGGTATAGGTAGTTTGTAGAAGAAAGCACCCATGTTTGAAAGTGAGGGGCAGACAAAGTAATGAGTTGGAGAAAGATTTGACAGGAAGTGTTAAAGATAGGATAGGCCCAACTCTCATGAGAACAGACAGGAAAATGTCTACTTAAGAGTAGTAGAGAGTCAGGTGTAGAGGGTGGCTCAGTGTGTGGAATTCAGAGTCATTGTTTCCAAGCAGATCAATTCAATGAGAAGCTGAGAGAATCTGGTTACAATCAGTCAGCTCAGAGAGGAGTTTTGAGCTAGAACAGCTGAATTGAACCAGCCAATCAGAGTTCAGAAAGAATTATAAAGGGTAAGTTATTCACTAGTAGGCCTCTGAGATGACAATAAAAGAGACATTTACAGACTCATGTGTTTGAATGCTTGGCCCACAAGGAGTGGCAAGGGTATGGCCTTGATGGAGTAGGTGTGGCCTTCAAGGACGAAGTGTGTCACTGTGGGGGCTGACTTTGAGGGTTTCTATGCTCAAACTCCAAGTGTAGCCCATAGTCATCTTCTGCTGCCTGCAGATAAAGATGTAGAACTCTCAGCTCCTTCTTCAGCACCATATCTGCCTGCGCACTGCCATGCTTCCCGCCATGAAAGCAATGGATTAAACCTCTGAACTGTAAGCCAGCCCCAGTTAAATGGTTTCCTTTATAAGAGTTATGGTCATGGGGTCTCTTCACAGCAATAAAACCCAAACTGAACTTTCCATAAATAGTTCTTTGCTTGATTCATCCCTAAGACTTTATTTTTTAAAGATTTCATTTATTTATTTTATGTATAGGAGTACACTGTAGTTGTGCAGATGGTTGTGAGCCATCATGTGGTTGCTGGGAATTGAACTCAGGACCTCTGCTTACTCCAGCCCAAAGATTTATTTAATATTATATGTAAGTACACTGTAGCTGTCTTCAGACACACCAGAAGAGGGCATCAGATCTCATTATGGATGGTTGTGAGCCACCCTGTGGTTGCTGGGATTTGAACTCAGGACCTTTGGAAGAGCAGTGCTCTTAACTGCTGAGTCACCTCTCCAGCCCTCCTTAAGACTTTAGAACACTGAAAATCTATGGATACCAGACACGTTTGCTTTGTAAACCAGCACTTGTTTATTGTTATCCGACTGCGGTTTTCGTATATTCGTAGTGGTTTTATTTTTGCTTTCAGTTCTTTCTTGACTCTGCTAGCTCACTTGGCACTTCTTTTTACTCTTATTTCAAGATTTATTTATTATGTATTTATGTGTATGCGTGGATGTATGCCCATGTGATGTGTGAGGGTACTCTTGAGTGCGTGTGTAGAAACCTAAGGAGAGCTTCGAATATCCTTCTCTGTCAGTTCTTTTGAGGCAGCGTTTCCCCCTAAACCTGGGCTTGCATTTTCTAAGCTAGACCAAAAGCCAGCAAGCTGCATTAACCCTCCCATCTCTGTCCTTCTCAGAGTTGGCATTAAAGGCATTTGTTACATGTAACCTCGCTTGTCACATGAGTGCTAGGGCCTCATTTCCATGATTTGTGGAGTAGAAGCTGTTACCCACTGAACTGTCTCTCTAGCCCCTGAACTTGTTTTGCTACAAGGCCCATAATTTTACAAAGTTTCTTGAATTCTCACAGAATGGTTTCTTTGGCTCATGTATTTCTTACGCTGTGTTCTAAAATCCCCTCGTCTGCTCCTTGCTTGCAAATCTTTTCCTTTAAAAAATGAATGCGTGCACATAACACTTAAGCATACTGAGTGCTTCGCCCTTATTACTTACAAAACAGAGCAGTTTTCTCAGTAAGAAAGAAATGGAGACGGACGTTTTGGGAGGATAGGAATAGATTAAAGATATTTTTGTCTCATGAATATTTCTTGTAATTCTATCATGTCTTTTTGTTAAAAACAAAGCAAAACAAAGCAAAGCAATGCAAAACCTCATAATGAGTGAGCAAATGATTTGGATCATATATTCTTGCTGGCTCCCTGGCCGTGTTTGTGTGCAGAAAAGGTAAGCGTTTGGTTCTTATTTATTACCTCTTAGCTGCTTTCCGTCAGCGGCTGTAATGCTTGTTTTTCTCTCTGCTGTGATAAAATGCCTGGTAGAGGCAGCTCGAGGACAGGGGACAGGGAGGACTATTTGGCCCCTAGCTTGAAGGTGCTCACTACTGCAGCAGGAGTGGCCCGGCCCAGGTGGTGAGGCAGCTGGTCACGTTTTATCTGCCACTAGAGATGAATGCTGGCACTCAGGTCACTTTTTCCTTCTTATTCAATTTGGGACCTGCTTTAGTTAGGGTTTGATTGCTGCGAAGAGGCACTATGGCCACGGCAACTCTTATAAAGGATGGCATTTAATTGGCCTGGCTTACAGTTTAAGAGGTTTAGTCCATTATCATCATGGCAGGAAACATGGCAGCATGCAGGCAGACATGGTGCTGGAGAGTAGCTGAGACTTTTACATCTCGGTCTGCAGGCAGCAGGGAGAGAGAGTGAGACACAAGGCCTGGCTTGAGCATCTGAAGCCTCAGAGCCCACTCCCAGTGGTGTATTTCCTTCAACGAGGCCACACCTATTCCAAGGCCACGCCTCCAATAACGCTGCTTCCTATGCACCTATGGGGGCCATTTTCTTTCAAACCATTACAGGATCCCAGCCCATGAGATGGTGTCCCCCACATTCAATGTGGCTCTTCCATCCTCAATTAGACGCTTCTGGACATGCCCTCATAGATGTGCATGGAGGTGTGTTTCTGTAGCAATTCTAAGTCCCATTAAGTTGGCAATGGGGCACGTTCGTCACAGTATCTATGAGGTGAGGTAGGGGAACGTCATCAATCACGGCCGTTGTGATTCCTTTGTTTTCTGCAACCCTGCTTCTAGATGTTTCATCTGTGTTAGGCTTTAAGTTTTCAGTTCCATTCATACAAAGAGAGTAGCTCACAGACCTTCTGGCAGTCATTCTCCTGTCCTAAAGCCAGCCACTCCACACAGATCACTCCACACTTTGCCATGTCCTCGGCGCCACTCCAACCGCGTGCTTCCCCGAACTCTCTCCTTACCAGGAGAGAAGTTTGAAAACCCTTGGGGGAATCTTTAGAAAAATGTATTATCCTTTAGATTTGTTCATTGGATAAGCAAATGTTTTATTCTCTCAGAAGATAATTTTCACAGTCTTTTCAGAATCTTAACTCCACTCATCTCATGGGAGATGCAACTTTTTAATTTCTCACTCTTAAGTTTATTTCTGCAAGTTCCGGGGAGTTACAGAGCAAAATTGCCCGTGCAATATTTTTGAGGGGATGTGTCACAAATCTTGCATTCCTATGAAATAATATTTAGGGCTATGAAATACTATTTTTACTAGCAAGTTCAGTTATGTATTTTAAGGTATATGTATGACAAAGTAGTTCATGAGTGAAATGGCAAATTCTTTGCAATGGAAGAATCTGGAAAAAAGTATGCATGACAGGTATTCTCCACCTGACACTTCAAGTTCATGCCCTGCCCCACACATACGGCATGGCACTCTATGTCTTTGACATAGGCCATCTGTACATTTGGCCATCTTGCCCTTGGGTCTGTTAGCAAAAGGCACTAGCAGGGGAGTCACATTAAAAGAAGAGTGAGGTGGCAATCCTTATTGCAGGGCCACCCTTCCTACAAGGTGATGGGCAGGCCCATGGTATTTTCCTGCCTTCAGTCTCTCCTACAGCTCCTGCTGAACACCTTCCCGCTCTCCCCTGGGGCTACGTGGAGCCATGGCTACCTTATCGATATTTCCTGGCTGTTTCCCTGTTCCTACAGATGTCTCTGCCCTTGCCCTTGTAAACAGGCTCTTTCTGAAGCTTGCCTCAACCTCCCAGTGTGAGGGGAGGATGTCATCTAGTTCTAGTTGGAACCCTCGACCAGAGTGTGTGAAACTGAGATGCTTTGATGCCTTCCAGAAATACAGTTCACAATACGGCCTGGAACTTGGCCGAGGTTGTTTGCATATGCATTCTGATCGCCAGATCTCCAGCTACAAAACAGGACAGGAATCTTGAGCACTGTTTTGAGCAAACTCAGCCGTGAAAGAAGCTCCAGGTCCAGAAGATTCCAGAATACTCTGCATCCTGTTGGAATGAGTATTTTTCTTATGAAACACGACAAAAGTTTACCCAGTGTGATTCCTGAGAGGAAGAACTACATTCAGATGAGCAGGCTTAGAGTCTTATTTTATTTGAAGAGAGAATTCATTTTTTTATAGGAAGGAAGCTTCCTAGTTAATATTCTGTTTGCACAAGTGCACCTTCATAGTTTGACCTACTGTTTAAACATAAATATAAATTACCCAACGTGGCATATAAATGAATGTTCTCTAATTTGGTGTCAAGTCACTTATTTTCTTTCTAAATTTATTATTATTATTGACATAAGCTTTTGCTTTGGAGCCCAGGTTAGCTTCAAACTTAATAATTTCCTACCCCTGTCTCCTGAGTGGTAAGGTTGTAAAAGTATGTGTCGCTATGTCTAGATTTATCTCGTTTACTCTTCTTTTTCAAAGATATTCCTAAAACATACAGTGTAGTCTCTTGTATAGAGGTATTTTCACAAGTTCTGAATAAATGGGCTATAAATTAAGGGCATTATTTTTCCATCTATTTTAATATAGCATTTTCTACTTGGAAAGTAAGTTGTTCATACTGCCTGTTCCACTTTCAGAACTTCCCGTTTTCTGTTGTATTCATCATCTCTACGACCCATCACTCCTAAATGCCTACTGTGTGCTGAGCACTGTGTTGTACCCATGACACAAACATAAAGATACCATCCCTGCCTCCACATTCCAAGGAGGAACAAGCAGGAATGGTTAAGTGATGATACTAAGCTATGTAACGTCCTGCAGCCAGAGGAAAAGTGATGGGTACTGTCAGAGGCTCATGGGCACAGGAGCCAAGGGACTTTGGAGTGTCCAGGGATGCTGAGAAGCTGAGAAGTTTAAAGCCAAGCACTTGATTAGTGCTCCAGATTGTCCTATAAAGGCCTAATCCTTGTTTATAAACAAGTGTTTCAGCCAGCATTAAACAGAATTTGAAAAATGAACTTAACCTTCAACTATTATTTTGTTTATACTGAGTCTTCCTGCATGATCCCTCTTTCTGTGGGAGGTGGAGAATGCCTGCCCTCTTGATGAGTCAGAAACTCAGCTTTTCAGATGACAGTGCAAACTGGAGTCATTTAAAACAAAGGGCAGGGGTGGGGGTGGGGAAGGCAAATAAAACAACATAAAGCAGAAAATTAGAGGTGGGGATTTTCTGGTCACCACAAGAAGCTTGGTAGGGATGTAAATTTTTTTTTGAGATCACATCAAAAGCCTTTGATCTTTGTGTGTGTGTGTGTGTGTGTGTGTTATGTACATATGTGTGGGTGTGGTGCACATACATGGACACATATGGAGGCCAGTGCACAGTCTCAAGTGTCATCTTTGGAAGGTTGCCCATTTCCTTTGATACAGGGTCTCTCATTGGCCTAGAGCGTGTCAACTAGAGTAGGCTGGCCAGCAAGCCCCAAGTATCCTCCTGTCTGCTCCCCAATATTAATACAAGTACAGGCCATCATACCTGGCATCTTTTACATGGACTCTGGGGATCAAACTGAGGTCCTTGTCTTTGCAAAGCAAGGACTTTATTGAGTGAGTCACCCCACCTGGCCCTGAAACCTCTAAATTTTTGAAAGGCATCAAAATGACCAGACTCTCACTATGATCCCTTGTAAGAAGTCACCATGAGCTTGGCCTGGGAACAATTTTAAAGTCTCTGTACTCTACTACAGATCTTCCTTCTCTTCCGGAAGGGAGGCAGAACATTTAAAATTAATGGCCTCAGCAGTCTCCGTGGGCTCCTGTGGGGAATCTGTCTGGATCTTGACTCAGAAAGGCCTAAATTTTCCTTTTTCTTCTCATTTATCTTTCTTTTCAGATGCTGGCCAGAGCCCAAGAAACATTTCTAAGGTACAGTGGGCTCATTCAGTTTTTTCCTGAGGTTCCTTTCCTGCCACATGCCTGACCTCCATGTCGATCTCAAATGGCATGGTGCCCCCTGTCTTAAGCTCCCAGCTATGCATTTGTAATAATTTTCTCTCTAAAACAAACAAACAAAAATCAATGACTCTTAGAAAAAATGGGGCGAGGGGCTGGAGAGATGACTCAATGGTTAAGAGCACTGACTGCTCTTCCAGAGGTCCTGAGTTCAATTCCCAGCAACCACATGGTGGCTCACAACCATCTGCAATGGGATCTGATGCCCTCTTCTGGTGTGTCTGAGGACAGCTACAGTGCACTCATATATACAAAATAAATCAATAAATCTAAAAAGAAATCAGTGACAAGAAGAATAGGAACTCAATCTGCAAGACAGCACCCTTATCAGTACGGCGTGCACATAGCCCCAGCCCTACCCCAGTACTGAGTATTCAACCCTGAGCTTTATGCATGTTGGTGAAGCATGTTACCACGGAGCCATAGACCCAGTGTAGGGCTGTTAACAATGCAGGAAGCAGAGGGTCTCTTCATCCCTTTATTCATCCTCAAATAAGCTTTCAGGTAAGAGTTCTCACTAACGAATCAACGCCCAGTGATTTGCACGTGGAACAAACAAACGGCCAAAGCAAACCCTGGCTCTTCCTTTGTTTTCAGGGAACTGAGCAGGTTCCACACGAGTAGGTCAAATAAATAGATGTTTAGAATGTCAGAGCAGTACAGGGTGTGTGCTTGAACTGTTTCGAAGATAGGTGGATTTTACCTTTTGAATTTGAATATGAAAAATTTTGTGGTCATGACTTTAAAGAAAAATCTAGAACTTTATTTTCCTTGATCCGTTCTTCGATATTTTAAAAAAAAATGGGTGAATCTAATCATCTGTGATCTCCTATCTTTACAGGTCAATAGTGTCCTGGTGTACATGTCAAGATATGGTTGCATGAATGTGCTGCTAGGGTGACCAAGTTGTGATAGGATGAGGAGGCCCTGACACTCTATTCTTTGACTCAGATTGACACACTTGAGGTTAATGCAAAGGAAGCAGAATCTCTTCTAGAGGGAAATTTAAGCACATTATAGCTTTGAGTAGTATTCTTATCTCTGTGTTCATGTGTGTATTCACATGAACACATGCATGCGTGCGTGTGTGTGTGTGTGTGTGTGTGTGTGTATGAATGTGGAGGTTGGAGGTGACATCTGGTATTTTTCTCAATCCCCTCTTTATCTTGTTTTTTGAGACTCAGCCTCTCACTGAGCCTCAAGTTCATTGGCAAGGAAGGCTGATCAGGTCAACAGGCCCCAAGAATCCTCCTGTTTCCAGTTCTCCAGTGCTGGGATTATAGGTGCACACTGCTGCATCTGGCTATTTATGTGTATTTATGTGTATGTCAGGAATTTGATCTCAGTTCCCATGCTTCTGGGACAAGCTATCTCCCCAGCCATTCCCTGTCCCCAAGCAACTTTGGTCAAAGGAAACTTCTGGGAAATTTTAAGCAGAAAGACCACACAATCTAACTTGTGGACAAAGGAGGATGCCTGGCACAGCTAGGAGGCCACTCCACCCTGGTGGCTGAGACTTGGTGGTAACTGGGCTGAAGCTATGGCTTCAGTATGGATGGTAGTAAGTAGCCAGATGTGCTGTGGTCTGCTCCACCAGGCCTCTGCTCCAAGTCCCAGCAGGTCTCTCTCTCCTGCCCAGCACCCACTCCTTCCAAGTATCTGGCAAAGTATGACTCTTAAACTTGAGTAGTTAATCAAATATATTTATGTATATGAAACTCCCAATTACATAATGCCAAATTACAATGATAAAGTTTTATCCCAATATTTCTAACCTCTCAGCACACCAGGAACACGTCTGATGCCATCTGGATCTGCGTGTCTCCTCCTCCGCTCCATCATGCAGTTCTTAGGCGCGCTCTCTCTCTCTCTCTCCCCCTCCTTCTCTTACCTCCTCCTCCTCTCTCCCCTCCAATCACTGGCCTCTCACTGCCTCAGTGTGAATGGATAGGAAATATCTTGCATCATTTCCACAATGACAGGATGACATGGCTGACACAGTGGCAGGGTGGTATTGCTAACACACCACTGTTGATGAGAGAAGGGCCTTCAGCTCATCTCTGTCTCTCCAGCTTACTCTTCCAGAGCTTGTAGTTGTATTGTCAAAGACTTAGATTTGGAGCTGATGGCCCCTTCCGATGCCCTTCAAGCTGATATGCTGCTGACCTAGAACAGAGTCAATAAATACCTGTGTCTCTATTCACATTATGCTGTCTTGTGGCTGGAGGTTTGGGTATTGAAAATTGAAGTCTCTGTAGAATAGATAAGGAAAGCTCAGGGCCCCCAGGCTGGCTTCCCTGTGGCCCACCACCCACACAATGTTTTCAACACTCGGAGATGCCTTCAGCTTTAGGAAAGAACTCAGGCATTTGTCATTTGTAATTCTGCTTTACCTACTAGCTGGGGTCTTTCATCTGGGCTGTGAAATATTTTGAGAGATTCCTTTATTCCTTCTCAAACCCACTTTTATTTTTCTTAAGAAAGGAGAATGCTTATATTTTCTAACCCATTGGATCTTTGGGTTGAGAAGAAAGTGTTAGTTGCTTGTGAAAAATTAGCCAGTGGCTTAGCATGTTGTGTGTGTGTGTGTGTGTGTGTGTGTGTGTGTTTGTGTGATCAACTGAAGGTCTTAGGAGGAGTCAGTGAAACCAAATAGGAAGAAATGGGCAGAAAGAGGGAGGGGGAACTTGACCCATTAGGGGAGTTAGTACACCAATTAGATTTTAGGGAACTGGGGTGGGGGGCAGAGGACTGACAGTTTGGAGTTGCCTATGAGCTGGACTAATTCCAGATGCAGAGCTCGGCCTGTTCTGTGGCCAGCAGCTTTCTGTGGGTCTCAGGAAGTCAGGAGATAAGTAACACTATTTGGCAACCAGGAGGTGGCAGTGGAGGTCACAGCAAAGGGTCAGACTTGGAATATCATAAAAGACTGAGCTCTGTGCCGGCTAGTACACTACAAGCTAAAGTAATCTGAAGGAAGGGGACTCTCATCTGAGAAGATGCCTTCATAAGATTGGGCTGTAGGCAAGCATGTAGGGCATTTTCTTAATTAATGACTGATGGACCCAGGGAAGGTGGGTAGTGCTACCTCTGGGCTTGGTTCTATAAGAAAGCAGGCTAAGCAAGCCAGGGGGACAAGCCAGGAAGCAGCACCCCTCCATGGCCTCAGATCCTGCCTCTAGGTTCCCTTCTCTGCTTGAGTTCCTGCCCTGACTTCCTTTAATGATGGACCAAGATGTGGAAGTGTAAGCTAAGTAAACCCTTTCTGCCTTAGATTGCTTTGGTCTTGTGTTTGATCACCACAATAGCAACCCTAAGTGAAATTGAAGTTGGTTTCAGGTTCATGGGATGTTGCTGTGATAGACCTGACTGTGTTGTTTTGGAAGGTTGTGGAAGGACCTTGGAACTTTGGGCTAGAGAAGCCATTGAGTGTTGAGAGCTCTGTGAGCTGTTCGTAGGAGCTTGGAAGGTAAAAACATTGAGAGCAGTGCAGACAATGAGGTCTGGCTTGTGAGGTTGCAGAGGAAAGCAAAGCCTCTACCAGGTCATTTGTGTGAAGACTGTGTAGTTCTGGTTAGCTAGGACTGAAGAATTGGCTGTGCTTAACAAGATCCCAGAACCATTAATGTAAAACCTGTGGTTTGCTGGGACAATGGATACTGATGAGCTGGGGCTGAAGATTCAGCTCTGAGTAAGAGACCAACATCATTAAAGTGAAATCTTCTAGAAACTGTTTACTCAGGGTCGGCAGATAAGCCTTGTTCCAGAGGCACCTAAGGTTGTGCTTTATGCTGGCAGCTGAACTTTGTAATGTGCAAGACTCCACCAGGTGGTATTGGTTGTGAAGGCATAAAGTGGCCATGGAGAGCAACTGAGGCGTGGCACCATGAAACGCGCCCAGGAGAGGTTATTAGTGAAAATGCAGCCTAATTGCAGCGGAAGAGCCCAGCATTTGGAGATGCTAGTACCATGTATGGGAGGATCATCAAGAAGAGCCGCAGCAGTGGAATGGAGCCGACCTGAGCCTAGAAGACGAGCTGTGTGTGCTGTAGAGAAAAGAGCCAGAGAAGTGACCCAACCCCATTAGACATTTTGTTATTTACACAGTTGGAGTTTGGTTTTGCTTTGTTGGGGTTGTAGCTGTCCCTTGGTTCTTCCTCTTTGGAGACAGAAAGCATTTAAGATATTATTTTACAGGAGCCCATAGTTGAGAGATTTTGAACTTTTAAAGAAATTTTGGAATTTTACAAAGACTCTGGATTTTAAAACAGAATTTGGGTATTTTAAGAGACTTTGACCTTTTGTTTGAATTTTTAAAGATTGGGACTTTTTTTTTTAAAGATTTATTTATTTATTTATTGTATGTAAGTATGCTGTAGCTGTCTTCAGACACACCAGAAGAGGGCGTCAGATCTCATTACGGATGGTTGTGAGCCACCATGTGGTTGCTGGGCTTTGAACTCAGGACCTTCGGAAGAGCAGTCAGTGCTCTTAACCGCTGAGCCATCTCTCCAGCCCAAGATTGGGACTTTTAAAACTTGAAATATTTTATATTGCAATGTTCATAGTAATGTGTGGTCTTGGGGATGAATAGGAAAAGAAAGGTGTGGCTTAGCAGTGACGTGTTTATGTACTGTGTTACTTAGTTTATGTCAACTTGATACAAGCTGAAGTCATTTGAGAGGAGGGAATGCCATTTGCAAAATGCTTCCATGTATTGCTCAGGAGAGCAGACCATACACTTCGCCTGGGTGGCACAGTAGAGTTGACCCTGGTGGCAGGGGCAGGGGTGAGCTGGCCCTGGGGATGTGAGCACAGGAGAGCTGGCCCTGCCACTCCTCTGTTATGTGGAGGCATGGCTGAGGGAGAGATCATCGCCCTTCCTTGCCCCTCTGGCTACAGCACTTGGGAGCTTGCAGTAGAGCGCAGTAGAGCTAACGCTGTTGACATGGGTGTGAGGAGGCCGACTCTAAGGGTGTGAGAGCAGGAGAGCTAGCCTTGCCCCTGGCAGGCTGAGGCATCAGGTGAGCTATCCTGGTCACCTGCTGGAGAACTCACCCTGGTGGTGTGGGTCCAGGAGAACCGGCTGGCTGATCAACTCAGCTAGGCCCAGATTCAGGGCTTTGAGTTGGCCTACCCCAACATCTACCTCATCTATGAACTGCTGGAACATATGAAGGGACCGGCCCTGCAGATCCAAAGCTCCAGGATCTCCCTGATACAAGGCAACAGCAAAATATCCTACAGGAGTCCCAGCAAGGATCCAGTATTGGTAGATCAGCAGAAGTCAGAGGCCTTAAGCCAGGACAATGACTCATTGCAACAAACATTTGCAAGATGTGTACACAAAAGAGTATACTATGTGACACACTACAGCTCCCATGATAAGATTTATTTTTGTTTTCTGTTTTCTTTTTTTAAATTTTATTTATTTTCTTTTGGGGGATTGAGGAGGGAGGTTGCAAGGATGGAGGACAGATATGAAGGGATGGGAAGCTGAGTGTGATTGGGGTATATCATGATTTGATGTGCTTGGCTCAGGGAGTGGCACTATTTGGAGTTGTGGCCTTGTTGGAATAGGTGTGTCACTGTGGGCGTGGGCTTTAAAACCCATATCTTAGTTGCCTAGAAGTCAGTGTTCTGCTAGCAGCCTTCAGATGAAGATGTAGAACTCTCAGTTATTCCTGTACCATGCCTGCCTGAATGCTGCCATGCTCTCACCTTGATGATAATTGACTGAACCTCTGAACCTGTAAGCCAGCCCCAATTAAATGTTGGCCTTATAAGCGTTGCCTTGGTCATGGTGTCTGTTCACAGCAGTAAACCCTAACTAAGACAGGGTACATAATATGAAATGCACAAGGAATCAATAAAAAGTTAAAAAAAAAAAAGATGCCCCTCCAAAAGAAAATGCTTCCATAAGATGGGGCTATAGGCAGGACTTTAAGGCATTTTATTAATTAGTGATTGATGTGGGAGGGACCAGTCCATTGTGGGTGGGGCCATCTCTGAACTAGTGGTTCTGGGTTCTATAAGACAGCAAGCTGTGCAAGCCAGAGTGAGCAAGCCAGTAAACAGAGTATCTCCATGGCCCCTGTCTTAGCTCCCGCCTTCAAGTACTTGCCCTAGCTTCCTTCAATAGTGGACTAAAATGTGGAACTGTAAAACAAATAAACCCTTTCTTCCCAAGTTGCTTTTTGCCATGGTGTTTCATCACAACAATAGCAACCCTAACTAAGACTAGTTCGTAGAATGGTTTTGGGGTGACGGTGGCAGGTTCTGTATGATAGTAGAAGCGGTCTCATGAAGGAGCCAAGGCATTTTGGTTTAATCTGTAGGCAAATAAAATGCCATTTGCTAAGAGAGAGAGCTAAGCTTGGGAAGGAGAAGCAGGTAGGGCTTAAAATAAGAAAGTTTGAGCCATTTAATGGACAGCCAGATGTAAATGTTTAGTCCTATGAATGAGATTCAAGGAGATTAAGGAGTTAAATTAGGGAGTCTCCATGGCAACTGAGATCCTTTTGCTATTCTAAATGAAGGTAATCTAAATGATGTAGAGGCAGAGATAAGATTCAAACTGAACAATAAAATTTTTAATTTTTTCTATTCAACAATTTTGCCCTTCATGCTTATATCCATTTCCATAATAGAGGCTTCCCTAAATACCTTAAAAACAACAACAACAAAAATACTCTTTTTTTTTATTTAAAAAAGTTTTAGGTCACATAAAACAAGGCGACACTCATTCCTTCTTCTTGTCTCCTGGTGTGGGGTCTGTGTGCGGCTCCCCTATGTCACGTTGACTGGTCCCTTCTCCCTCCGAGCTGTCAACCCTTCCTACCCACCCTCCTTGTCCTCAGGAGTAGACTACCTTCTTCACCATTCTGTGGGCTCGCTGTCATTTCAAGGCGTGTCTCTTCCGTCTCCATCGGATGTTCTCCTGGTCCTTTTCCTCCTTGGCTTTGTTCCCCGTGTGCTCTTTTCCCAGGGACGACGTTGCTCTGACTGTGCTCAGCTTGCCCTGCTGCCTCCTTCTTCCTTCTCCTTCCTCCTGCCTTTCTTGGTCCTGTTCCTCCACCAGTGCCATTTCATCTGCAGCTTTCTCCATGTTTACCTCCATCTTCGGACTGCATAACCTTTTCAGTTCATTGTTAAAGGAATCTGTGCTTTCCAGGAATTTCTTCTTTTCCTGGTGTTGTTCCTTTATCTGAAGAAGCGGTTGCTTGAGGACCTGCATTCTAGCTGTTGAGATAACCAACCGCACATCAGGTACCACACTCCCACTGAGGATCTCACTGATGAGGCAGGGTCAGGGGGTCGGGGGGAGGTTCCTCTGGAAACGGGTGGTGACTGTATGCTTCACTGAAAAGCCATCATCATCATCATCTGGGGCCTCAGCAGGCTGAACGCTCATATAAGGTTCCCTGTTCTCCATGCTAGACTGTCGCTCTTGACTTTCTTCTCTCATAAGGCTTATTCATGGCTTTTTGTCTTTATATGCAAGGTATTTTGACAGGCCTTGTAGAGTCATAGAACTCTATCTTTTCTGCTTCGTACTTTCATTTAACTCCCCATACACCACCAATAATCTTGCCAATCTCCCACAACTTTAGGTCAGGTTTGGAAGCCTTTACTCTGTCCCAGACCTTTCTGCTGTACCTCGTGTAGCATGTCAGTGGTTTGTCTAGTGGCTTTGGAATCTTTGAAATTGCAATGCCAGAGGATTCCATGACCCGGTTTCTGGTGCCCAGGTTCCCTTCCAGCCTGTAGCTGTTGTAAGTGAGATGACTGTATGGATTGTATCCCACAAACCACAGTGTGCTGGGCCTTTGTGCTGCATGAGCTGGGTTGGAAGATGGGATGTAAGATGGGGTTTTTGACATTTTGGAAGATTAAGTTCTCAGTTCCTTAAGAACGAATCTGAGACACCTCAGCCTGAGAAGACACACATAACTCCAGCTTCCCTTCCCTCTGTTCCCTAAATATCTTTTAAAGAATGATTATAGTGTGTGTATCATTAATGTTTATATCTCAAGAGACTTAAGAAGAATGGAGTTAACACATTCAACGTCCATTCAGAATGCATAGTGTGTCAGAAATAGAAGAAACCATGTACAAAAAAAAATCTACAGCAGCCATAATATAAAAGGGCAAGCAGGTCCTTCGGAGGCAACAGTAGGGTAATATTTTCCATGTCACGACTTCATTTCAACACAGAAATTAAAATTTCAGGCAAACAGTAAAATGAGAAAATGAGTTAGAAATTCCGTGAAGTTTGGTAGGTAGTGTCATTATTGGTTGAAGTAACAAAGTGTCTAAGTATTTAGCATTTCTAGATAAATGATAAATATACAAAAGTTGATTCTATTAAAATATTCTCATACAGTATACACAATATGAAATCTGTGTAATATAAAAATACTATCTCAGGAGCAACAAAAGTACTTGTAGACAAATGTGTAAGACTAATGTAAGAAAAAGAACTTATTACATTTTATAGGTTAATAGCTAACTGTGAATCTCTGTGAAAAGTTTGCCTATGATAATGGACAGGTGAAAAGGTCTTCCCAGTGGACAAGAGACACTAATCAAAAAGGTGTTGATGTTTGATCTGACTCGGCACTCTATCCACATCCAAACACATGTTTTATATCCTAAAGGTGTTGAAAATATGATATAACAGGGTCTTTGGCATGAGAAGGAAGGATTGTTTCAGAGAGTAGAATAAACCAGAGTAAGTAGAATTGTTTCTATTTACATTACATTAGTATGTAATAAGTGTGCATGTTCCTGGGGGACTGTTGCACTTTGAGGTTTATAGTGACCAAATCAAGATAGGTAATTAGCCCATTAAACACTCAAGACACTTGTCATTTCTTGTGGCAGGGACAAAGTCCCCTCTTTTAGATATTTTGAAACACAATAATCTCCTTGAGACATGGTTTTGCTATGTTCAGGCTGGCTGGAAACTTGCTAGATAGCCCAAGTTAGCTTGGAGTTCCCAATCTTCCTGTACAGCAATGCACCATTATTGCCTCCCACCTAGCCGTGAGAAGCTATTTAAGCTATTGTCACCTTACCGTGCTGAGTACCACTGGGGCTCAGTGCTTGTCCCTGACCAAGTTTAGAACAGCTCACTGACTCTCCTGATCTCCCCTTCTTACTGACCCACCCCCAGCTATTCTAATCTTTACTTCCATCTGGTCAAGTGTTTTCATTTTCCATAAATGAGCGAGAATATGCACTGTCTGCCTTTTAGGCTAAGCAGATTTTTTTTAAAAAAAGATTTATTTATTTATTTTATGTATGTGAATACATTGTTGCTGTCTTCAGACACACCAGAAGAGGGTGTTGGATCCCATTACAGATGGTTGTGAGCTACCATGTGGTTGCTGGGAATTGAACTCAGGACCTTTGGAAAAGCAGTCAGTGCTCTTATAACTACTGAGCCATCTCTCCAGCCCCCTAAGCAGAATTTTTAAAAAGAATCTAATTTTTTTGTTGTTTTTCCCTCCAGAGATATTTATTTTATAGTGTGAATAGCAGTGTTTGCTTCCATGTGCATATATTTACCGCAGGTGTGACTGGTGTCCATTGAGGCCAGAAGAGGGTTCAGATCCCCTGAAACTGGAGTGGCAGGCAGTTGTGAGCTACTGCGTGGGTACTGAGAATCAAACTCAGGTCCTATGCAAGAGCAGCAAGTGCTCTTAACCGCCGAGTCGTCTCTCCAGCCCCATAAGCAGAGTTCTAAAATACATTTGTTTCCATGCCATGCAAATGCTGCACAATAAATCTCCAGAGAGTATGAAATTCAATGGCTTTTAGGGCATTCCTTGCTGTCAATGATGAACACTTTAACTACCCTAAAGTACCCATACTCCTTCCTCTCACCCCTTCCACTCCAATTTCCCAGCCCACAATAGCCACTAAATCTGTTTCTATCTGTATATTTCTTGACTTAGGGTGTTTCCTATCAAACAGTGAAACCGTCTGATCACATGTGGCTGACTTCTTTTTCTTGTCATAGTGATTGCAGCTGAAGAATCTCCCAGGACTTCATCTTTGTTTGATGAATAATACTCCATTACATAAGCAATATGATTTTAAATATTTAACGCTTTGCAAAGATGTGAATCAGCTTTAAGCAAAATTGCATGATCCGTGATTATTACTCAAACGTACTTTATTCTGACGAAAAATGTATTGTTCCATTAGGAACACTTTATAGGACTGGTACTGCATCCTGCAATCCAGGCATTTGGAAGCCTGAGTTGGAAGAATGGAGAGCATGAAGCTGGCCTGGGCTACTTAGCAACTTCAAGATTAACAACAAAAATTCCTTTTTGTATAAAACGCAGATAAAATGCTCACATTAAAGCAAACAATTATGCATTAATATAAATAAAATAAATGCACTTAAATAAAGATGTTTTAGAAAAATGACTTTATTTTTCAGTTGTCTCCAGTGACTTTTTGAGCTATAGATTTCAGCAAATATTTTATTTCATGGTTATTATTTTGCAGTGTTGGCCAGTGAATTTAGGGCCTCTCAAATACTAGGCAAACATCTGACTACTAAGATTTATCCCCAACCCAAATTATCTTTAAATTTAGTATGATTTGCACACACACACACGCGCACACACACGTGTGTGTGTGCGCGCGTGTGTGTGTGTGTGTGTGTGCATGTGCGTGTGTGTGTGTGTGTAGGCATGCCCAATTGTCTGTATGTTTTGTACCGTGTGTGTCCACAGAAGGAAATGGAGTCTAGAGGAGGGCATCTGATTCTCTAGAACTGGAGTTACAGGCACTTTTGAGCTGCCTGATGTGTGTGCTGGGAGCTGAACCCTCCTTTGCAAGAGAAACTCTTTACCACTGAACCACGCCTTAAGCCCCTGTTTATTTATTTTTAAAGATTTATTTTCCTGTGTGCTTCTTTGAGTGAGTATATGCCATATGTGTGGCATACGCATATGTATCAGCCAGAGAGGGTGTAGGATTCCACGGAGCTGGAGTTATAGGTGGTTGTGACCTGCTTGATATGGAAGCTGGGAACCAAACCCAGGTCCTCTGGAAGAACAGTCAATGATTAAGACCACCGAGATATCTTTGCAGCCCTCGCCACCCAAGTATCTTTTAAACATGATTAGAGGTCTTCACTTTTTATTTTAGTTTTGAGATTACAACTTAATTACATTTCTCCCTTTTCCTCCCTCTAAACCCCCTCATATGCTTCTCCTTTCTTTCCTTCTTTGTTTTCACTAATTGCTATTGTCTGCATATTACATACATACACTCCTAAATATAATATTACTTGTGGTTGGAATAGGAATGGCCCCATAGACTCCTGTGTTTGAATGCTTGGCACATAGGGAGTGGCACTAGGAGGTGTGGCCTTGTAGTAGGTGTGGCCTTGTTGGAGGAAGTGTGTCACTGTGGGGGCAGACTTTGAGGTCTCAGATGCTCAAGCCAGGCCTAGTGTTACTCTTTCTTCCTGATGCCTGTGGATCACTCTCAGCTCTGTCTCCAGCACCATGTCTGCCTGCATGCTGCCCTGTTTCCCGCCATGATGATTATGGACTGGACCTCTGAAACTGTAAGACAGCCCCAACTAAATATTTTTCTTTATAAGAGTTACCATGGTCATAGTGTCTCTTCACAGCAATAGAAACCCTAACTAAGACATACATGCTTATATGTTTCAGGACTGATCTTTTGGCACCAGACAACCAAGTGTGCTCTTCCCTGGAAAAGACCCTTTCCCACTCCTGACTTTCCTTAGTTGCCTATAATTCTTTGTGTATGATAAAGGCCTCATGGGCCTTTCCCTGTTCACTTTGGCATGTCTAGTGACGTCGTCCTTATTCAGCTCATGTTTGGGTGCTCGTATTGGTGAGACTTTTATTAGAAGACACAATCTCACACAAACTGATCCTCTGGTTCTTACTGTCTTTCCGACCCCTCTTCTGCAATGTTCCCTGACCTTTAGGTGCAGAGTGTTTTGCAGATACACACTTTGGAGCTGAGAGTAGGAAGACCAGGTCTCACCACTATCTATCCTCATTAGACCTGAACCATACCTTGATGGTGTAGGTCATAGCTTCGGGCCCTTCTTGACACTCTGTGTTTCTATTTTTGCTGGTTTGCAGGTTTAACGATCTTTGGAGTAGAATAGCATATAGAAGGGGTTGCCTGGTCCCAGATGAGAACCCATTTATTACTGAAAAAAAAATCCAGTTACAGTGTAAGCTTGTACATAGGTATACATTTAGGGGTACAAGGTTTTTGCTTTGTACCGTAAGTATGATTTTAGTTGTATATATTTTAATAGATTTTATTTAAGAAGATTTATTCTAATTTTTAATTGTATGTATGCATATGTGTCTACATGTGGGTATGTGCATGTGTGAATGCAGGTGCCTAAGGAGGCAAGAAGGCATCTGATCTCCTGGAGCTGGAGTTGGGCAATTGTGAGCCATCCTGTGGGGTGCTAGGAACTGAGCTCAGATCTTCTGCAAGAGTAATGTGTGCTCTTAAGTGCTGATCCATCTCTCTAACCTTCATAGATGTTGTTTTCAAAACAAAATCCCAACCATTTGATTTACCAAATGAAGACACAGGAGCCGGAAGCTGTGGTGAAAGCCTGCTAGCTCAGAGAGGCAGGGAAAGCGCCCGCTGACCTTCTTACTCCACCAGTGTCCAGAAGGAAAAGGCTCTTTCTCCTTCTTCCCACTGTCTTAAATACCCTTCAACTCAAAGTCCCTCCTTTCTCTTTCCTGGGTTTCCTTATGTTCATTCCCTGTCAACTGGTTGCTTATTCCAACTCTTGACATGCCATTGACTTTCTTTAGCTCTCACTGACCGAAAGCTCTTGGGTTAAAGGTGTGTGCTAGGGTTGAGTCACACTACAAGAAATAGGTTTGTCCAGTTCAGACTATCAGGGTTCACAATGTGATTAAATATCCCGCAACATATAGATGTCTTTAAAAAACTGAAATTCAAGACATTTTCTTCTTTTTGTGTTTGCTGATGAGGATTTTTGTTATTATACTTTTCAAGTAAGTATTACATCTGTTAAATATATTTTTCTAGATCTTACAATATGGTCTTTACTAATATTTGTTGAGTTCTTTTTTGATCATGTTCAGGAGAGAGGTGGCCTGGGATGGGTTGTTTTTGTAATATTCTTACCAGGGTTTGGTGAGAGAGCAATGACGGCCTCAGTGCTCACAGGGGAGTGTGAGTGCTCCCTATTTCCTGGAAGGGTTTAACACAGGGCAACATGGTTTCCACCAAAAAAATCTCAGCAGAGTTCACTAGAAAAATGGTCCTGATTGTCTTGATTGATAAAAGATTTTCAATACTAGTTACTCTGATCTTGTGCTAGGTTGAGCAAATCACATTTTCGAAGGGAAATTTCCACATAATTTAGATTGTTAAATTAATTGACAAAGTTTCTTATGATAGTCCTTTATCTTTTCAGTGCCTTAAAGATTTTCAGGGATATCTTGTGTTTTATTCTTCATATGTTATTGTTTTCTTTTTTATTAGCTTTACATTATTAATGTTGTTCATTAGTTTCCCCAGAACATCAGATTTTGAAGGTTCATGATCTATTTGCTGCCCCTAAACCTGTCACCTGGGAACCCGGCTTTCAACACTGGAGTCTTTGGGGGGCACTTGATATACAAACCATAACGGCGTTAATTACTCTTTCTTTCACTCATAACTTTCAATTATATATTGTAGCTTTTAGTCAATGAGGCATTTTGTTGATCTATGGCAAAAATGAGAAAAGATCCTGGAAACTAATAAACACGTATGCTGAATAATGGGTGGAACAGAATTGCTTTCCCTTTATGTAGGGCATACATACTGACTCCAAAGTACGGCCCCTCGGGACTCTAATCAGAATTCTAGGATGCTGAACAAGGTCCTTCATGTAAAGGATTGGTAAGAATATTTAATATTTAAACATATTTATATGGTCAGTATCTTACAGGAAAATCTTGCCTACTACCTGTTTCTTGTTGGCTTTTCTCTAATCCTGCCTTGTTTGTTTCTTTTAATCATATGTTTATTATGCTACATTTAGTTGTATGTATTTTATGAACCCAGGGTCTTACACATAATAGATAAGAGGTTTACCACTAAATTATAGCCATCTTCAGTATGCCATATATATTTTTAAATAAATATTTATGAGAATATGAAAAATATTTGAATGAGAAAAATTGGGGGGGGGAGAAATCCACTTTTCTATCCCAAATAAAATAATTAGTGTTTAAACTTAATGAAATTATAAATTTCAGGGCTTTTTAAAAGTACCTTGTGTTTTATTTGTTATTAAAAGACACCTTTGAATTTTGAATAATCTTTTGGAAGATTATGTGTAAGTCTTTAAGACATTAAGTCAATTAAAAATTTGAGTGCCTCTATATCAATGGGCTAACTGGGCACTTTGATAATGAGAAAAATCTCCAAATTAGGAAAGTATTACATGGTCTCTACCTGGCCATCATTGATATTATGTTTATAATTTATAGTACCCTTTCACATATTAATAAAATGTGTCATTATTAGGGTGGCAAAATCCTGCCTCCAGTTGGAGACACAGCCGTCTGCCTTCAGCATCTTGGTCTCCTGGGCAAGGTTCAGACTTTAGATGCTAGTCATCAGTTTTGTTTGTGAGTGTTGAGATATGGTCTCATGTTCACTCCGGGTGGCCTGGAACTTCCCATGTAGACCAGGCTGGCCTAGAATCTATGAGATCTGCCTCCTGAGTGGGGGATGAAAGGCATGCAATAGCACTCAAGGCTCCAGCCGTCAGTTCTAATGCACTGTATAAGAAAAAAATGTTTCTGCCTCACTGGTGTGGGCATTGTAACACCAGGCTTTGCTCAGCCATGCTCTCTCCTCGTCCTGCTCAGACACAGTGAGAGTTCTGCATGCCTGTGGGTCACATAGACTCTTGAACTCCGTTGTGAGTCTTGCCTCACAGGGATTAATGAAGTAGGTCGACTGTACACGTGTGTTCTGTGAGTGGTTAAGTGAGGTGAGTCAGGTGAGTGCTGACAGGTGACAGGGGTGTTATAGGCTGGTTGTCTTTGACAACAACAGACTAATAGGAGCCCAAGAGAAGAAGATGAGCAGAGCAAGGATGGTAAATATGACTTTGAAAATAATGAGCAGGAGGAGGAAGCTTATGTAAGATGAAGGGAGGTTTCTCTTGTTCAGGACAAAGACTTGAATACCATGACTTTGTATGAAAGGGTAATGAGGTTAGTGAAGGAGACAGAATGATGGATGAGTTCCCAGTGTACTGACAACAGGAACAGGTACATGTGCTGGTCAAGAGACCTTGTACTCTGTAGCTTTGCAGGATCTCTTTAGAGATCTCTGGACTGTTGAGATCTTAGATAACATTATGCTGGCACCAGCCTCAGGGAGAGCTTTAATACACAATTTGGCTTTCTGCTATGCCAAGAATGGGATCAACCTTGTCCCATGTTTTCAAAGGGAGGTCTTTCATATCTTAAGACCCATAACTTCAGCACACATCATCAGCATTTATAATGCTAACAGAACAACTCTATAGAAATCATTCCGTTCTGCGCAGGGGTTGGGATGATTAGAATAAGCAATATGTCAGATCAAAAGACAGGGATGATAACATCAAGGCAGAAGGGAAATTGGGGTTGGAATATAAATTAAAGCTGGGCAAGAACAGTACACAGCTAACTGGTGTGACATTGTTCTCCTCAGCAGATAAGGATGGGCTGCAGATCTGGCGTCAAGGTTATTAGGGACTGAGTAAGGAAGAGAAAAACCACTGGCAAAATAGTTTACAATGTCTACATGACAAAACCAAGCTTCACTAAGGAGAAAACACATTTTCTTAACACTTAAACTTGCAATGCAGCTCTCTCATGTGTTCCATATTCTCACCGCCAGTACAAATGCTGGCTTTATAGCAATTTCTGGGCTTTATAGCAGTTCCATCACTTTGCTTCTCTCTGGAAGTAGATGGAAAATGACTGTAGGATGAATGAAATCCTGGCCGGGGTCACTGGGGGCTTTGAACGTAAGAAGTTAGGTCACTGGTCTTAGTGCTTATACAAAACCATTCCTCAAACAACGTCCATGCAGTATTCCACTCAGCTTTTATTCTACTTGAAACCCCTTCAAACAGAAAGCTCCTTTCCATTTCATTTCAGAACGGATTAACAGATTATCAGCCTTCAGGTGTCACCTCCATTGATCATCACGAGCTGCACCCAAGGACAAGGAGCTGATAAGAACATTAAGTCTCATTTATAATGACTAAGATTTTCAAGTAGACGCCATTTCTTGGAACACGTTACTTATCTAAGAGACGATCAATGGGTCCAGCCAAGACAAGGTACAGAGAGAGGAAATTAAAGTCCTAAGAAGAGGAAATCATTGTTGTCCAATTGTCATGGTGGCTTTTTTTTTCCTTACTAGAGGTAAACCCACACTTAATTACACTGCTGATGTTTTGGGCTTGATAAGTTTAATGGATGGTGAACCATAGATGGCTGAAAGTCGATTTTGTTTTTTTTAACCTCAGTGAGTAATAGCATGTGTGCTTTGAAATAATTTATCTCAGAGAAAGGTTCAACATGGAAAGCTTTCTACCCATCTTTGGGGAAAGTCCTCCAAGAAATGGAACATGGCAATGGCAGACTTATGTACGCCTAAATGGACTCTCACCTTTACAAGACCATGCTAGAAATCTCCATGTCCTACCCTGTTCTGAGTATCACATACCACAGACATGTATTTAAACGTCACCTGGTTACCTCTTGGATAGAAATAATAGTTATGTGCCAATTAACGTTAAAAATGATTTTAAAAGAAGCAAATCTCTCCAAGTTGCATCTCCAGGGACTGAGTCGGGAGCTGTATTAGTTTCTGCTTGGTGCTTCATCTCCTAATCATTGCAGCTCATAGGCTGCCAAACTGCAGCTGGGAAGGGCTTTGCCTTTCGAGTGTTGATTAGATGGAAATGCTTTTGTTTTTGGAGCCATATTCTGTGCAAGAAAAGAGAGCATTAAAGACAGTTGCTTCATTTCCAGAGAGACCCACAACTGAGCAGTGTGTAGAGATTCTGAGATATTGGAGCAGTCAGTCCTACACTTGGGATGTCTTCTTCAAAGCTCTCCCCTCGAGGCTCAGGGAGCTCTGTAGAAGAGGAGACAGAAAGATTGTCAGAGCAGAAAGGAAGGGGTGACTTCAAAGAAGCAGTGTCTGCCAGCCAGACACAGCAGTATGGTGAACTCACAGACACTGGCAGCACACGCAGGACCTGCACAGGTTCAAGCCAGATGGGGTTCCAGCACTGAGAGGGAGACGTCGACACAGACTTCCACCCCTAACCAAACCCCCATCTGCAATTGATACCTGCTGGCAAAGGAAAAATTAGTTTTCTCCAACGGATTATAAAACTGCACTTAATGGTGAACTCGATGTCCAGTAGTATAAGGCCAACACAAAGTGAATTCAATGATATTTTTGTAGACGTTCTAATCTATTACTGCTTTATTTGAGCATTTTTGGTTTGTTTTACTGGTCTTTTGATGGTATGTTATAGTTTCTGATTTTGTGGGTGTTGTGTGTGTAACTTGTATTTTTTTTCTTTTATTCTGATTTGTTTGTTTTCTTTCTAAAGAAAGATGGGGTATGGAGTTGGGTGGGTGGGGAGGTGGGAAGGATCTAGAAGGAGTACAGGGATGAGAAACTGTGATCGGAATATATTGGATGAAAAAGGTGGTTTTTTAAAAAACAAAAGAGACAGAAGCTTCACAATAAAAGGAGCAAAGACAAGATATAAATGGACAGATGAAATGACTGATTCTGTCTGTGTTCAACAAGAAGCCCTAAGATGAGTTGCCTCTTAGTTCCTGAACTAGCCAGGTGGCCTTGTTCTCTTCCATGCTACAGATACAATGCTTTGTCCTTCACCATGAATAATAATTTAATCTATGCAAATTCATGCAAAAGAGTAACCATTTTCAGCTCTCCTTCGTGCTAATGCTATTTTATATTTCATTGACATTTATTCTGCAGCTAGTCAGTTATGAACTGCTTACATTTGCTTTATGGTTCACCAAGATTCTCGGGTGCTTCTGTTGTACCTGGCTCTGCCCAGCCAGCTTTCTCCCACCAGAATATATATGGTTTTCTTTTGATTCAAATTGTGCAGATTAGATTTGAACTGCATTCTCCAGTGGTGACACCCAGGTGCACACAGAGACTTGTCCAGACTTCAGAGCACAGAGCAGGATGGCCGCAAGGGGATGAGGGACCATGCATGCAGCATCTTCTGCCCTCTCAACATGTGGCTGGCTCTCCATATGATGGAAGGTGGAAAGTGTTACTTGAAAGTTGACCTATGACTATATAGGCAAGTGTGCCTACATGTGTACACACACACACATACACACACACACACACACACCAAAACAATTAATTACATTAAAATATTCTAAGGATAAATTTATGGTTTTGTAAATCCTGTGGCTTTTATTTCTGAACTAAACTCCAATCCAAGAGCGGCTCAAATACCAATGTAAAAGTTGTGATGTTCGTCACAGTTGTTTCGACATAGCTGCAAACAGTGCAATCACATGAAAGTACCTGTGAATAATTTTCCTTAGTGACAAAGTCACAGCTGGTGCTGATCTACTGGTGTCTTGTTGTCTGCATTAAAAAAATATCTAAATTTCAGTTAGAGATTAGTGGAATAAGTTTCTTCTTTTATTACTCCAGATCATAGGTCCCCTAGATTCTTTTTAAAAATTAACTTTAAAATGAAATATTTTGATTAACTACTGCAGTATGTCATATGTGCATGTGATGTATTTTGATCATATACATCTCTACCCCTCTCTGATCTACCTCTACCCCCACTCTCCTCATAACTTCATCCTTTTCTTTCTTCCTTCCTTCCTTCCTTCCCTCTTCCTCCTCCTCCTCCTCCTCCTCCTCCTCCTCCTCCTCCTCCTCCTTCTTCTTCTTCTTCTTCTTCTTCTTCTTCTTCTTCTTCTTCCTCCTTCTCTCTCTCTCTCTCTCTCTCTCTCTCTCTCTCTCTCTCTCTCTCTCTCTCTCCTCTCTTTCTTTCTTTTTTACTGTCCTTTCAACTCCTATGCTGATACACTAAAATAAAAAAATCAGAAAATTAAAGAACTTTCTTTTTTAGTGTTGTTCATAGAAAATGTTAATTATTCAAATCAATAACAACAGCTATAACATTAACATAATTAAAAAAGCAATAAATATGTCTCAGTTTGGTTTTTAGCTTGGCTTTTTGCAATAATCATCTCTCAAAAACTATCTGCTAAAGAAACCAAGAAAAACATTGCTTCCCATTGCAATTCATTCATTGCTTCTCTTCACCTGGACTATGAGCTCTTTGAGGGCACAATTAATCCATGACGCAGGAGCCCAGTTAGTGCTGAGTGCAAAATGGACAGAGTATAATAGACACTACACCACCTGGATTACATCTGAGCATCTTCCAAGTGTTGTCTTTATAGCTTTGTAAAATTTCATCGGATAGGAGGAAGGGATTTCACTAATTTCTGACAGTTATGTTCAATAGTTCTTATCTATCTTTTTGATGTACTTTTTATTTATTTCATTTATTATTATTATTGTGTGTGTATGTTGTGCAAAGTATGAGGAAGGGGGCACATGCCACAGTGGGAGTCAGAGTAAAACTTTATGGAGTTGAGTTTCTCTTTCCACTTCTATTAAGTTCCTGGGCTCAAACTCAGGTTGTCAGGCTTGTGTAGCAAGTACCTTTTCCACTGAGCCAACCCAACAGCCCTCACTGAGTAAATTGTATATTTTTCTATATATGGTAATATATGGTATATATATATATATATATATTTATATTATATATCCATTACTGCTTATGGTAAGCTAGCTGCACTTAGCAGTGCAACTCTGATGGCAGGGAGGGTTCATGGGCTGTAAGCCATGGCAGGCTCTGTGCTAAGCCTGGTGGCACAATGAGAGATGGGTGGATGAGACATACACTGTGCCTGCTGGCAGATGGCAGATGGTCCAGTAGGAAAGCCCAAGTAAAGGGATAAGCCGAACACGGGCGGGCTAAGGAATAAATATGACAAAAGGCATTGGACTTGAGCAGAGTCTTTTTTTCTGGAACACTTCATTTTTCATAGAAAATGTCGAAGGGCTAGGTTGAGACTTGAACGGTGGAGCTCAGCAGAATGTTAAAAACCACTGACTATACTAGATCTCGCTCTAGGCCTCATTCCAAATCACTGTACATCAGATGGCAATGACTTTGTGGGGGAGTCTAAGAAGACCACAGAGTCTGGATGTGTCTGGGTTAAGCTATTTCACACCCTTCTCTCCATCCCAAAGGAAGCCTTGCTTGAAGAATCCAGGTAGCTCTGGATTTCTTCCAGGAATAGACACTACCCTGCCTTGTCATATATGCTATTTAAAGCCATGGGACTGAGTGACAAAGCATCACAGTAAGACTTCATGACTATTTTCCACAAAGTTAAAAATTTAAGGGACAGTGAGTTGATGGCCTCAGTTTGATCCCTGGGGCCCACACTCTGAAAGGAAAAAAAAAATCAACACTTTCAAATTGTCCTCTGTCCTTCACATGAGAGTTGTGGCATATACACATCCCTTCCCTACATGGATAAACAAACAGACAGACAGACAGACACACACACACACACACATACACACACAAATATAATAAATTAACACTAGAGGCCTTTTGAAAAACCATATGAAAACCTACTACTATAGAAGCTTCCTAAAATATACACGTATATGAAAGGAGTCTAAATAGGATCAATATATAATGGGAGAGACAATGTCCCAACTAGGCATCTTATGTCACTGAGTATGATAGTTTGAATGAAAATTGCCCCCACAGGCTAAAGAAGTGGCATTTTTAGGAGGTGTGGTCTTGTTGGAGGAAGTGGTCACTGGGGGTAGACTTTGAGGTCTCAGATACTCAAGCCAGGCCTAGTGTTGCTATCTCTCCCTGCTGCCTTCAGATCCAGATGCCTTCTAGCTACCTTTCCATCACCATGTCTGGCTGCATGCCACCATTCCTGCTATGGTGATACTGACTAACTCTGAATTATAAGCCATCCCCTAATTAAATATTTTCATTTATAAGAATTACTGTGGTCCTAATGTCTCTTCACAGCAATAAAAACTTATACTAAGAAATGAAGTAAAACTTCCTGTGCCAGAAATGTCTGGAATCACATTGAATTCCTGTTTAGTCATTGGCCAAAAGGGTCTCATGGTATCCCATCAAACATCATAGGATAATTCCAAGACTGTTGGTTGTTCTCTACAACCTTATGGTGAGGCCCTTTTGCTGAAGACAACACTTACTCATGTCATCAAACATGGAGAAGTTGAACTGATGCTCAGCTAGAAGCTTCATCCCTTCTGACTAGTGCTCATGTTGCTGGAAGGAACTCTGATGCTGCCAGAGAAGAAAGGTAATGTCACCCAACTACACATTGTGAGATCTTCAAGAGTGACCTGCCTGTAATTGTGGCCCAATGTTATGGGAGTAACCAAACTTTTTTTTTTAAAATTTAAACCCACTCCATAAAATGAAACCCATGCCTGACACTGTTAATGAAACCAAGAGCCTGAGATTAGAGAGGTCATAGACCTAGGGAAAAACCTACTAATATTTGTGCTCAAGGAACACAGCAATAAGAAAACTTCTAATGACATATTATGATACCCATAAATCAGTGCCTCTTCCAATCCTCATCAGGGAAGTTTCTTCTTGTAGAGCTAGGAATTAACACAGAGACTTATGATTGGACAATGTGCAGAGAGTGACATACTTTAGGGTATTCAGTCCTAATGGGATGTCTTCATCAAACCCTTCTCTTGAGGTCATGCAGAAAAAGAGACAGAAAGATTGTGAGGACTAGAGGTGATGGATCATGTGGTGGTTTGAATTATAGCAATGTACTGCATTGAAAATTGGTCTACCTTCCTCAAAGTAGCAGAAATGAGCTTCCTCATTGTACTGTAATAATATTTGGGTACTATGGTTGACCTAGCTTAACTGAGCCCATAGAAAGTAAACCTGGAGACAAGGAGGAGAATTATACTGCATGTAAAGTAGTCATTGTAGGGCCCAAATCACACAAAAGCTTGGGTAATGTAAACAGGTGTTAGAGTGCCCTAACCTTTCTCACTGGCATCTTGACTTGTGAAAAGGGAACTCATTAGCATCTCCTAGCTTAATGAATGGAAGCCAAGCTAAGCTACTGTTTGCTGTCAAGCTCTTTGTAGGGAGGAATCCTCAGACAGGGCTCTTCTCTCTTATGAACCAAGAATTTTTCAAATCACCTCAGAGCTGACAGATCTTCAAGAACATCTCTCTCTGAAGTATTTAGGGTGGTGGTTCTCTGCTTTGATGGCACACTGCCCATGTACTCATGGGTGGGACCATCTACTAGAACATGGTCAACCTAACAGGACTAAAGAAAATGGACTTTTCCTCCTCCAGAAGCCAACAATGATCAATATGCCATCAGTTAGGGGTGGAGACTCACGAATCTCCTTCTCCTTCCATGTTAGACTGCTGGCTGCCTTCGTCTTATGGAGGTCTTCTGTAAGCAACCACAGATGCTATAAGATCACGGGGCGGGGGGGGGCGGGCCCTGTCATGTCCAAAGTACACTGATTCCCCCGAGTCCTCCTTGACCTCTGGTTCTTACAATCTTTCTGCTTCCTCTTCCATAATAGTCTTTGGGGTGTGTGTGTGTGTGTGTGTGTGTGTGGGCACGCGCATGTGTTCCATTTGCTGCAGTTCACAGTCTTACCAGTTAGCATCAGAAATAGACAACAATTTGGACCTTCAAAATAGTTCTTCAAAGAGTTGGAAAGAGTTCCTTAGATACATCAGTGGAAAGACACTAGACATCCATGTGGGTGAAGTATGATCTCAGAATAGAGCCTCAAGCTCCACTGGAGTTATGAGGGTTCTATTGCAACCTCCGTTTCCAGGATAATATAATTCTGGCTCCCTTGAAATGGGGCAGCACTATTAATCCTAAAATAGGGGCTAAGAAATACTTTCAGGAACGTAGAAGCCAGTAGATATTTATGGCATGGAGAAAAGGCAGATTAATACTCACTTCTGAAAAGTTCATATATATCTGATTTGGTTTTTTTTATTTTTTGTTTTTTTTTAATTATTTATTTTATTTTTTTTTAATTTACATTCCAAATCATTTCCCCTTTCCCGTTTCCTCCCTCCGTCTTTTCTCCATTCAACCCCCTCTCGTTACTCTGTCCTGGCGTTCCCCTACATCCAGTCTTTCCAGGACCAGGGGTCTCTCCTTCCATCTTCTTAGAAATCTATTGATATGCGGATTGTGTCTAGGGTATTCCGAGATTCTGGGTCAATATCCCCTTATCAGCGACTGCATACCATGTGTGTTCTTTTGTGATTGGGTTACCTCACTAAGGATGATATTTTCAAGATCTGACCATTTGCCTAGGAATTTCGTGAATTCATTGTTTTTAATTGCAGAGTAGTATTCCATTGTGTAGATATACCACATCTTCTGAATCCATTCCTCCATTGAGGGACATCTGGGTTCTTTCTAGCTTCTGGCTATTATAAATAAGGCTGCTATGAACATAGTGGAGCATGTGTCCTTATTGCATGCAGGTAAAGCCTCTGGGTATATGCCCAGGAGTGGTATAGCCGGATCCTCCGGGAGTGTCATGCCCAGTTTTCTGAGGAACCGCCAGACTGCTTTCCAGAGTGGTTGTACCAGCTTGCAATTCCACCAGCAGTGGAGGAGTGTTCCTCTTTCTCCACATCCTCGCCAACAACTGCTGTCTCCTGTGTTTTTGATCTTAGCCATCCTGACTGGTGTGAGATGGAATCTCAGGGTTGTTTTGATTTGCATTTCCCTAATGACTAAGGATGATGAGCATCTCTTTAGGTGCTTCTCAGCCATTAGATATTCTTCAGGTGAGAACACTTTGTTTAGCTCTGTACCCCATTTTTTAATAGGGTTACTTGCCTCTCTGGAGTTTAACTTCTTGAGTTCTTTGTATATATTGGATATTAGCCCTCTGTCGGATGTAAGGTTGGTAAAGATCATTTCCCAGTTAGTTGGTTGCCGCTTTGTCTTTTTGACAGTGTCTTTTGCCTTGCAAAAACTTAACCTGCCAAAAAATTAGGGACTGAAGGGACGATAAGGAAAGGTTGATGTTCAAAAGAAAGGTATGCTGTGTTATAGCCTTTGTGATATTTTATGCAAGTGTATCCTCCTGTAGTAATTGCTCAGGAGCACTTGAGACTTCAGGTTCTATGGTCATCTTCCAGGTTGTTGAATGTGGTGGTTTGAATAAGAATGGCCCCCATGGGCTCATAGATTTAAATTCTTAGTCACAAGGGAGTGACACTATTTGAGAAGGATTAGAAAATGTAGCCTTGTTGCAGTAGGTGTGGTCTTGTTGGAGAAAGTGTGTCATTGGAGATAGATTTGGACGTCTCTGGATGTAGAACTCTCATCTACTTCTCCAGCACCATGTCTGCTCACATGCCACCATGCTGCCTGCCATGATGATAATGGAGTAAACCTCTGAAACTGTAAGCAAGTCCCAGTTAAATGCTTTCTTTTATAAGAGTTGTCATGGTCATCATACTGGCTAAAGTCATCAGAGAGGAAGAAACCTCAGTCGAGGAAATGCCTCCATGAGATCCAGCTGTAAGACATTTTCTCAGTTAGTAATCACTGATCAATGGTGGTGGGGGTGCCCATTGTGAGTGGTGCCGTCCATGGGTAGGTAGTCCTGGGTTCCATAAGAAAGCAAGACACAGATAGAAAGTCAGTAAGGAACATTCTTCCATGGCCTCTACATCAGCCCCTGCTTCCATATTCCTGCCCTGTTTGAGTTCCTGTTCTAACTTTGGTGATGAACAGCCATGTGGAAGTGTAAGCTGAATAGACCCTTTCTTCCCCAATTTGCTTTTTGGTCACAGTGTTTCATCACAGTAATAGAAACTCTAACTAAGACGGTTACGGTATCTCTTCACAATAGAACACTGACGAAGACAGTGTAGTTTTCTGTACATCCACAATCAGCAGGATGGGAATTAATGTCCCCCAACATGAGGGAGGGTACAGATGCTGCAAAATCACATTTGCATGAGAGGAGTAACTGAGGTGAACTGCAGGCTTTCTCAAATTTCCATCTGGTCAGAGGGACCAGAAAACCTAGAAAGCCTTATTGAGGGTACAGTATACCTGGATCCTGGTCTTAGGAGGGCACAACATGCCAGTGTCTGAAGGATGACACAGAATAGCAGTGAGCATGGTATAGCAGTGTGCTGATGAGATTACTGTATACACTGTACCAGTATCGTGAGAGGGTATAGTACAGTATTCCAGTGTCCTGAGGAGGTCACAGCACAGTATACCAGAGCCCTGAGGAGGTCACAGCACAGTATTCCAGTGTCCTGAGGAGATCACAGCACAGTATACCAGAGTCCTGAGGAGGTCACAGCAAAGTATACCAGTGTCCTGAGGAGGACACAGCACAGTATACCAGAGCCCTGAGGAGGTCACAGAACAGTATACCAGTGTCCTGAGGAGGTCACAGCACAGTATACCAGTGTCCTGAGGAGGACACAGTACAGTATACCAGTGTCCTGAGGAGGTCACAGCACAGTATACCAGTGTCCTGAGGAGGTCACAGCACAGTATACCAGTGTCCTGAGGAGGTCACAGCACAGTATACCAGAGCCCTGAGGAGGTCACAGCACAGTATACCAGTGTCCTGAGGAGGCCACAGGACAGTATACCAGTGTCCTGAGGAGGTCACAGCACAGTATACCAGTGTCCTGAGGTCACAGCACAGTATACCAGTGTCCTGAGGAGGACACAGTACAGTATACCAGTGTCCTGAGGAGGTCACAGCACAGTATACCAGAGCCCTGAGGAGGTCACAGCACAGTATACCAGAGCCCTGAAGAGGTCACAGCACAGTATACCAGTGTCCTGAGGAGGTCACAGCACAGTATACCAGTGTCCTGAGGAGGTCACAGCACAGTATACCAGTGTCCTGAGGAGGTCACAGCACAGTATATCAGAGCCCTGAGGAGGTCACAGCACAGTATACCAGTGTCCTGAGGAGGTCACAGGACAGTATACCAGTGTCCTGAGGAGGTCACAGCACAGTATACCAGTGTCCTGAGGAGGTCACAGCACAGTATACCAGTGTCCTGAGGAGATGACAGCGCAGTATACCAGAGTCTCGAGGAGGGCGCAGTAATTCCACTACTTTCTGGAGTTCTTAAAATCAAAGGCATAAGAATTATTAGGCAAGAGGAGAGCAGACATTTTACCTTTATAGACACGGAAGTCTGATATCTATCATAGTTCAGTGGGAGACTCACATGAGCCGTTGGATCCCAAGCATAGGAAGGCTTTGTCCTTCCTGTTTGAGGTCTTATGAATCCTCAATGGAGACTAAGCTGGTCTCTGGAAGAGCTGAGTAAGCTGTGTGTTCTCTGGGGTCTGACCCTCTTTGGGAACACTAATGAAACCCTACTGAGTCTCTCCCCAGAGAAATAAAGCCTCCTGTCCATGTAGAGGGTCAATAGGAGTGAGAGCTTTCAGTCCTAACCCAGCAAGTCTGAGGCTTCAACCTGGGAGCATCCACTGTGTGCCCTTCTGGCTGCTACTGGGCATCCCTGTGTCAGCAAGACTGCCTTGCTCCCATTCTCAGGAAGCTGTCCTTGCCTGTTACTGCTCACTGGTGTACCACCCTGCCTTGGATTGTGACCAAGGTGATGTTAAAAAAAAATCTCACCACTTAGAAATGCATACTTTCAAAATCTCTAATAGTAAAGCACTTTCAAAGAGATCAGATACAGACATATCTTGAAAATATTAAAATGTATATTCACATAATTTTAAAGTTAGGATAAAAAGTCTTTTTCTCTTATGGATGGTGACTAAAAATGGTTACAGCTTCCCTTGGGTTCTTCCAAGAGCATATTGGAACTATTTTCCAAATTTGTACCTCTTAATCTCAAAAGATCAAGTTAGCTTTCAAACATTCATAGTTTGGAAATGACCTTTTATATTCCTTTAGTTGGTGTAGCTTAATACTATATAACCAGGAAGAGCACTCAAGGCTCATAATCTGTAACAGATATCCAGCAGTAATTTATCTCATACGCACATTGTGCTGGTTGGTTTTAGAGTCATCAGAGAGGAAGGAATGCCTCTATGGGATCCAACTGTAAGGCATTTACTCAATTAGTGATTGGTGGGGGAGCACCAAGGCCATGGTAGGTGGTGCCACTTTTGGGCTGGTGGTCCTTGGTTCTGTAAGAAATCAAGCTAAGCAAGCCATGAGAAGCAAGTCAGTAAGCAGCGCCTCTCCATGGCCTCTGCATCAGCTCCTGCCCCCATTTGAATTCCTGTCCTGACCTCCTTTGGTGTGTGGAAGTGTAAACTGAATAAACCCTTCTCCCCACAACTTGCTTTTTGGTCCTGTTGTTTCACTGCAGCAATAGAAACCCTAAGACACACATGTTGAGGTGTTTTTGTTTTGTTTTGTTTTAGACTGAATTCAAAGATTAAAACTAACCTGAGGGGCTGGAGTAATATTTCAGAGGTTAAGAGTGCTTACTACTATTTTAGAGGATCCAGGGTCAGTTCCCAGCATCCATGTGGTGGCTCACAATCACTGCTAACTCCAATTCCAGGGAACCAAGCACCTTCTTCTGATCTCCACAGGCAACAGGCCCTTGCCTGCTACCTGAAGGGATATCACCCATAAAGTCAAATGAAATAAATTTAAAAGTATTAAACAACAGGCTAACCTAAGGTGTCTGGATGCTTGTGATTAAATGTTTGAAATAAGTAAATATGCATAACGCATGGTGATGCAAACTCCTCCAGAGTGTGCACACAGTACTCTCGGGAATGGCTTATGAGTTATGGCCACGTTCTGTGCCGTTATGAGATGAAGCAAGATCCTAGTTGTATATTGTGACATGCTCTGAGACAGTATATATGCTAGTCTGTGCACGTGCCCACTGGCCTCTTCTCCTCGTGAAGAATGGGAGTGTATGCCTCAGAACAAAGGCTATGAGAATGAAGGGTCTTCGGGAAGAGGCCTGGTGAATTATGAAGCAGAGAGGGAGAAATTTGAAAGGACAGTGGAAAAAAATTGCAACTGACTTGTAATGAGATAGATCTCGAATGACAAACACAAGAATCACATACAGATGTTTCCCCAAGCATTCCAGTCTCAGGAGTGCGAGTTTACACACCTGATTTATACACCGTTGTAAACGTACTTACAGCTCATCTGTGTACTGCAGATAATCCTCATCTGTCAGCATGAGAGTGGAGCCACGCAGAGCGAGCTCGACTCACGGTCTGACTAGGTGGAAGCAGGAACTCCTTCCCATCTTGTGATTTTCATCCCCCCATTGAGTACTTGAACTATGTCTATTAACTCTGTCGTTCCTGGGTCCTGGGAGAAAAACTGTTTCAGTCTCCTGCAGTGTTTTCCATAGACAGAATTTTCCATTATTTTACTTTTAATGTCTGTATTTTTCTAATATTTAACTTCTTTGAAAAATTAATATATATTATATTTGCAACAATTATAATTTATAATTAAAAATATATGTACATATAATGTATTTCAGTCATCTTCACTCCCATCTCCTGTCTAACTCCTCCCAGATTCACCCCAACAGTTTCCTCATGAGCTCAGGTCCTGGTTTTGACTCTATGTCTTTATACTTAAGGTATCATTTTGTGTGTATGTAAACAGCACTGAGCAATTTCATAATTCCTGCTTTTGCAATCTAACATAACATCACATCTCTTTTAATTATGACATTTAGATGGGTAGTGTTTGTTGTAATTACCACTTTGGCTTGGTGTAAATATACTATCTTTGTTGTCTGTTTGAAATCCAAAGTTTTTCTCTTTTTTTCTTTTACATTAACTGACTTTTAGTGATCCCATCCCACATGTTGGTTTGGCAACCCACTCTACTCATATTTTTATGGTTGCTATAGCATTTGTAATGTACGTTTTTAAGCCCACCACTTTTACCTTCAACTATTAATATACACTCTTCAAATACCATTATGCAACTGTAAAAATAATGTGAAAACTTAACACACGCATGCATGCCTCTTTCTCTCCTCCTTAACATACGCATGCATGCCTCTTTCTCTCCTCCTTAACACACGCATGCATGCCTCTTTCTCTCCTCCTTAACACACGCATGCATGCCTCTTTCTCTCCTCCTTAACATACGCATGCATGCCTCTTTCTCTCCTCCTTAACACACGCATGCATGCCTCTTTCTCTCCTCCTTAACACACGCATGCATGCCTCTTTCTCTCCTCCTTAACACACGCATGCATGCCTCTTTCTCTCCTCCTTAACACACGCATGCATGCCTCTTTCTCTCCTCCTTAACACACGCATGCATGCCTCTTTCTCTCCTCCTTAACACACGCATGCATGCCTCTTTCTCTCCTCCTTAACACACGCATGCATGCCTCTTTCTCTCCTCCTTGCCTCTTGTTACAGAGTTGTCATTGCTACTCATCTTACATAAAATACAAACAGTATAGCACATATAGTTTTTTCTTTTTTCTCCCTTCCCTTCTTTCTTTTTTGTTAAGCATTCAATTATATTTAAAGCTATCATTGCAAAGGATACATTTATTTTGTATTTATTCTTATGTTTACCATTTCGATTATCCTTCATTCTTCTGTGATATCTAAAATTTCCTCAAATGTGTTTTATTTCTAGCCACAGAATCCCCACTAGCATTTATTGTTATACAAATCTGTTAACAATGTATTCTTTTACCTTTGGCTTACCAGAAAAATAATTATTTTATCTTTAAATTTATTTTTAAATAAATTTTATTTTTAAAGGTTCCTTTTATATTAAGGAATTCTATAAATTTTTTTGTTATTTTGAAGTCTGAAAGATATATTTTCTGTTACTCTATAACAAAATAACAGTTGCCTGTGCTCCTTTGTAGTAGCTTATTTTAAGCTTTTACTTTTTATCACTGGCTTTTAGAAGTTTGATATGTGCCTTGGCCTGGCTTTGCCTATGTCTCTTTTATTTAGGCTTGAGTGTTCCCAACCTGTTAATTTATAGTTCTGGTCAAACAAGCAAACAAGTTTATGTACCTTTCCTTAAGATACCAAGTGGATTTGTACACTGGAAGTCGAGAATGACCTGGAGCACACAGCCCAGGGCCCTTTAAGACTTCCTTAAAGGAATGAGAACACAGTACATGATAGCTGGGGAGATGGTTCAGATGGCAAAGTGTTTGCAGGGTAATCATGAACACACGAGTTTGGGTCTCCAGAATCCTTGCAAAAAGCAGAACACAATGTCAAGAGAAGCTGAGACAGGAGAATTTTGAGGACTTGCTTGCTAGCCAGAAATAACTGAGTCAATGAGCTCTAGGTTCAGCCGGAGGCCTTGTCTCAAACAGTAAGGTGGAGGAACGATGGAAGAAGATACCCAGGGTCAGTCCTGGGCTCCACAGATGTGCAAGTCCACACACATGTGTGCACGCATGCTCACATGCACATACACACATTCGCACACACATACACAACCATGTACACACACACACACACACACACACACTGGACTTCTGAAGTCATGTGTGGAAAATGATGTCAACACACAGTGTTGAGACTTAAAACTACAAATAGTCTCTGTCTCACAAAACAGGCCATGGCTGCATAAAAATTGTTTATGTAGGTGAAATACAATTGAAGAGATTTCAACTTCTCTCCATGTCCATTCCCTGAGACTAGAATGTAGAAACCCCTTAAAGACTTCATCTTTCTCCAGCTTCACCAGCATGGGAGCTACGGGTTTGAGGCAGGCACAATGCTTCACCTGGCCATTTATCCTCTCACCTTATAGCTGACCCTTCCAAAGTCATGAATCCATGCAGACACAGCCCAGAGCCCACAGGTCGGGGACGCTGCTGTGACTGCATCTCACGGGTGCTGGGCATTTGTTTATTTGGTCCTGTACAGAAGTCAGAGCAAATGCTGATAACTAGAGCCTGAGGAATTGGTTAGTTCTTCTGAGAACCAGGCAGTAAGCAATTGTCATTTTTGCACACACACACACACACACACACACACACACACACACACACTCACTCACTCACTCACATAAGGAGAGAGAAAGATTAGGGAGACACACCATGAAATTTAGTACCAGGTGAGTATATAATATTTACACATAAAATTTTGCTACATAAAAATGTAAAATTCTATGTACTACCACAGACGCAACTGAAAGTCTCAACATGACACTCACTTTGAGGGTTTAGGGAGATGGATCTATTGATAAAGTGCCTCCTGCATTAGGAACTGAGTTTGCATTCCCAGCATCCATGAAAAAAAGCAGAGTGTGTTCTACGACCCCAGTGTAGGGAGAAGAGATGAGAGGTGCTCTAGAGCTTGCTGGCCAGACTGTCTAGCCAAGTGGTGGGTTCCATGTTCAGGGAAAGACTGTCGTGAAAGGGGAGGTGAGGCCATTGAGAGTGGTTAAGGTGCTTGCTGCCAGGCCTGGCCACCTCAGTTCAATCCCCAGGACCTGGTAATGGAAAGAAAGGGCCAACTCCTGCAAGTTGTTCTCTGACCTCGACATGTTCGCTTCACATGCTCATGCACACACATGTACACACCTGCATGCAAGTAAGTACCTGTATACTCATACACTTGTGTAGACAAGTATAACACACATGCAAAAAAAGATGACACTTTGGTTGTGGCATGCAGGATATTCAAAGGTGGGCCACTGTTCAAAATTAATGACAGACATCTATCTCAAAGAGAAGACTGAACGACAGTGTGAACTGACAATTCTGCAGAGTGACTGCACTAAACAGCAACAACAGACCATTGTCTTCCCGGAGGGTGCAGAGTGCTGGACCGTAGACCATCACGAGGGGCAATGTGATTGACAAGCAAGCACAATGGTTAGCGATGTACATTGGTGCCTCTCTCTGGTACCAGCCAGGGCACAATTAGTGTAAATCAAAAACTGAACCCACTTGTTACTGATTGACTGTAATTCTGCTTTCAGAGTTTTATCTCAAGACAGTAGTCAGAGGTGTGGATGAAAGAGCTTTTGTATGTTTTTTGTAGCATTATTTATAATCATGAAAAATTGCAAATGATTGACTACAAAATTGGATGTCTAAGCAAAATTATACAAGGGAACATTATTCTATCACAAATATCCATGCACTTCCAGGACTGTGCTTGTGGGAAACCACTTAAGACATATTATCCCATGAAGATGATATGAAAATTCAGTAGAAAGGAAATGGTCAGAAATGTCCCCATGGACAGGATGACAGAAGAAGGACAGAAGGAGGGTGTGGCCGGGATGGCTGCTTACACGTGATGGAAGGAGTGGTTTTTTTCTTTTGTTTTTCATTGCCCTGTATTTTCATGTCTCAACTGTCAACAGACATCACTTTGATAAAATATTAAAAATCATAATAGATGATAAGGAAGAGATCAAAATAATACCACACTCTCTCTACTCAGTGCAGAGATTTACATGCAAAAGGATAACAGTGACTTTTTGGCCAAAAAGCCTTAAAGATTCCCAGAAAGCTGAATTCAGCTGTTCCACATCTCAAAATGCCCCCAGATCTAACTCCATGCTTACAGTTATATATCCAGTACCTCACTGGGAGTTCCAGGCTGTTTCTCACTGTTTGCTCTAAGACCTTCTTGGCAACCTCCCTATGTATTTATTTGAAAAAAATTTTTTTAAGCTTCTTTGTCTTACTTTGAATCGGAGTATCCTTTGGTTCAGGAGAGCAGATGTATCATTTCTTGGTCTTCATTTTTCCTACTTTCTATCTTATGCTTTTGGAGTCTGTACTTAATAGTAAGTAAAATATTCTTTTCATTGAAAATCAAAACATGAATGTAGCTTGCAAAAATGCATTAGGTCAATAACATGCCTGGAACCAAGGCAAGGGAGTATATGGGATCATGCCATGGCACACTTGGAAATTGGCACAAAATGCAACTTTTTATAGATGGGGAAATGTTTGAGAGAGGATTTTGAACTAAGTATTAAATTTTAAGAGATAATGTAAGGTTGGGATATAAAAATGATATTTGGACATAATAAAACAATCTATATTATTTTATGGTTAGGAATAAATCTTTTGACATAATGGAGTTTTTTTTTTTAATAATCTTGTTAAAGTGTTTACCATCTGGTTAAACTTAGGAGTTCAAATGTATATAAAAATAACTTACAGTCATATTTTGTGGAGCTGTGAGGATTCAGGTTAACACTCCCAAGAAAATGTATTCACTATAAGACAATTTATTTTGTTTTATTTTGTGTTAACAGTTTTGTTTTGATCTGTTTCTATTTTGTAACCCAAGAGGGTTGTTTTTTTTATTTGCTTTTTATATGTAGGATCATAGAGTGGGGTTTATAAGTCTAGGATGTTTATTGCATATTTCAGGAAATACACTTTTATGATATTTTCATTGTGTCTAAAATGTCTCAAAATGATGTTGACCAATAACAAAATTTGGAGCAAAATAATATCTTTGTCCTATGCCAAAAAAAGTAAGAAGAGGACAAATTGCCAATTCTAGGGGCTGATTTAGAATTTCTGGGAGTAACTCTGTTTTTTTATTCCTATCAGAAATTAAAACATTATCTAAAGAAAGAGGGGTGCTGTCAGTGGGAAAGACTCTACAGAGATGTAGATACACACTAAAGTCTAAAATGTAACATTTGTTAATGATTCAGGTTGATGGTGGCAAAGATCACTCACAGCAGTTACAAAGGTAACAAGAATATTCTTTACTGGAGTGATAGATGGAAAAGAATTCACTTGATCTACATAAAAAGTTGAATTATATCATCCTTGGATAATCATATTCCTGTTATCTATGCCTGTCTGGGGACATGGGATTCAGTTTTAGTTTACTTTGATGTCAGTGTCCTGAGTGTCATGGGGAAATCCAGAGGTCCTCTGCCACTCAGAACACTGGGGAAGCACTCACTGGTCTCTTGTAGAAAGTTCATTGGCCAGGCATGTGTGTCTTGGGTCTCATGCTACAGCCTTTCAGTCTTGGGGTGGTGGGTAGGGACCACTCTAAGAAGAAAATGATGACTTCCTGGCTTGGGATGGAGCTTAAGGTAGAAAATGCCTGTGCCCAGGGGCTGAAAGGAAGAAGAAATCTTCCAGGGAAGACCCAGAAGCAGGAGATAAGCCAGTAGGGCAAGTGGGACTGGTCCTAGGAGGCAGTAGGTCCTCATGCATGATGTGAAGCCCTCAGGTGAAGCTTCATTCAAATTCTCTATTATTATAATGCTTCTAATTATAGATGAACCCTTGTTTCTGATCTCCCTCCTCATGTCTGATGTATGATTAAAATCACTTGACCCTGGACTGTGAGCTCACTCTTAAAGATTTATGATATTGACATAGGTCTGGTTGAATATGAGTCTCATTCCACACCTGTGACACTCTCCAGTTCCAGCTGGGTCTCTGTTCAGGGTTTCCCTTCCTGATCCTGTATTCTAAGACGATTCCAAGAACAACATACGTCCACTAAGACCCAGAGTCTCCTGGGCTCTGATTCACCTGGACTCAGCACTCACAGTACACCATAGGCTTTCTCTCATTTCTGTTTAACAGGTTCCCAGTGGCCTATTCTAAGCCATTCCTGGTCCCTGTCCCTGGTCCCACCTGCTGAGAGCCAGCAAGGTTAGTTCTGTGAGGGCACAGGTGTGAGCATCAGACCATACTCCACCGTAGCCATCTACAGGACCTTGGTCCAGTTTCCCATCCATTTCTGAAGAATTACAATGCTAACACACAGAACATGATTTTTAAGGGTTGCAGGAGCCTGATAGGGTCACGTGCAAAGAACGCAACCCCGTGCATTCTACATGACTGCGAGTGCCATCAAATGAGTGGGCGAAGGCCGGGCGGTGGTGGCGCACGCCTTTAATCCTAGCACTTAGGAGGCAGAGGCAGGTGGATTTCTGAGTTCGAGGCCAGCCTGGTCTACAGAGCGAGTTCCAGGACAGCCAGGGCTATACAGAGAAACCCTGTCTCGAAAAACGAAAAAAAAAAATGAGTGGGCGAGCTCCTTCATCATTTCCTGCGAGCATAAAGTGCTCCCAGCGTGTTCTCCTTTAGTTGATCTTAGTTCCCTCATCCCACTTTCTATTTCCATTTATTTCTGCCTGTACCTGCAAACCTATGATCGCGGATGCTTTTCCTTCCATCCCAGGCTCCACTATCCCCCCACACTTTCTGGCACCTGCTCCGGCGCAAACTTCTCCACGTGCTGCCCTTCCGCCTTGCCCAACTCAGCACCAGGGGCCGCAGTGCCACCTACGTCTCGCTGGGCCACCATCCATGATTCCGTTTGTAACAGTTTTCTCTTTCCTTCTGTGGTGACTCATGCGGAGGGTTTCAGAGGATGTTGAGTGAGATACAATGTTGCTATGTGTCACACATTCTAAAAGGCACCAACAATTGAAGCTAAATACCTTTCCGTGGGAGAACAGCCTAGTTAAGTGAGGTGATATTTCTTCCTTTCTGAATATAGCACGATAGTGAAGATCACGGATTATTATTATTATTATTATTATTATTATTATTATTATTATTATTATTATTAAAGCCAAATTACTTAAGTGTGAACCTGCCTTTTGCATGCCTTCGGTTGAATTATTTGAATTCTGAGTGCCTCCAGCTTCTTCAGAAGAAGATAATAGTAGTCATGCCAACCGCATAATGTAACCGAACCAAAAGAACCCTGAAAAACAGTAATGACAGACTCGTTCTGACTTCCCCGGCTTTCTGGTTGGCCCTGAGTCCCCTCAGGGGAGGAAAGGAATAGAGGAGGAACAAACCGTGCCCCACCCTTGCTTGTGTCTTTCCATCACAAGGTCAGGTCTGTGCAAAGGGCATGTGGAGGGATTGTAGGGAGAGACTTAAAGTCACCCTTGAGCTACAGATGTTTAAATGGCTTGGAAGGTTACTGTTCTCCCAGCAAATATCCTCAGGGTTCTGTGCAAGATGAAATTAAGGTTTTGGTTTTTTTTTAAAGGCATTATTTCAATTTCTAAGAAAAATAAAAAGCATTTACATTTTGGATTTTATGACTTGACTCCATGAGAGGGATGATGACGGTGGCAGTAATAGTGATGATGATGGTAGTGATGACGATGGTGATGATTGTGATTGTGATGCTGGTGATGCTGGTGGTGGTAATGATGATGGTGATGATGGTACATTTAGCTTAAGTTTCCTTGCACACTCACAGCCAAACTGAACACCAGTTTATTACTCTTGCAAATTAAAATGGCTACGCTCAAGACTATCGGCGAGAACAGATGCTGGCAAGGATGTGGGGAAATGGTAACACAGTCTTACATTATTAAAAAGGTAAAAGGCTGCAGCCACTTTGGAAAGCCATTTGGCAGTTACTCAAAACAATAAACCCAGAGTGGCCTAACAACCCAGCAAGTCAATTACTACATCTCTTCTCAAGAGAAATGAAAACTTATGTGCCCCCAAAAGGTCTACAGGTGTTTATAGCAACTTATCTACAATAGTAAAAAAGCGAATCCAATACAAGTCTCCATCAGTGGATGATACATGATACTTTAACGATGCTAAAAGCTGCTGAAAAGTAAAACTTAAATAGGTAAACTTTGTTGTGTGTAAACTGTATCTTAAGAAAGGCTTTCTCTTTGAGCTTTGGAAAGTAGGACTTCATATTTGGTTATTCATAGCCTTCTCCTTTCTTTTCTTCCTTTACTTTTTTTTTCAGCCAGGATCTTGATACACAGTCTAGGCTGACCTCAATCTCATGATCCTCCTGTCTCAGCTTCTCCAGCACTGTCTTACAGTGTCCAGCTTTTAAATAGCCATTTCCAGCCTTTCTTACCACATGGCCTCCCTTCCCAATCAGTGATACTCCTTGAGTTTTTGTCACATCTCTGGTGACCTTTCAATCCATGTCCATGGAATGTGGGAAAGTTCTCCATTCATCAGTCTTGTTGGGATACAGCACAGACCTCTGCGATGGGCTGAACATGAACCCGTGAATCCCGGTGACCTGTCAGTTGATCGTGCTGAGGAGGAGGGCAGTGGCTGAATTAAGGTTAGTGCTCCTAAGAGACGGTGAGGCAGCCCTTGGCCCTCGTTTTGCCTGTGTGCCATGTAATGATATTGCAGGAAGCCTCACTAGGCATGCTGATGCATAGCTATAATCCCAGCACTTGGGAGGAAGAGGCAGGAGAATCAGGAGTTCATGGCCAACATTTGCTACATAGCAAGTTCAAGATCAGTCTGGGCTACATGATGACCTACCTTCGAACAGAAAAGAAGGCCTTTGCCACCCACAAAGTGCCAGAATATTGATCTTGGACTTCACCGTCTAGAATGATGAGAGATTCTATTACTTGTAAATCTCCCAGACTTGGGTATCTTTTTATCGTATAAACTGACTAGAGAGGTTTTCTCTTGGAAAACTGAAAACACTGGAAAATTGCTTGCAGCTGGTTTGAAGACGCTGCTTTCAATGTAGGTTTGGGCAACCCACCCCAGACCTAGAGTCAGGTGCTCGGAACAAAGAAATGCAGACAGAGTTCTAATGACAGGTGAGTGGTGGGCACAGGCAGTGTTTTTCAGGAACAGCATCTGTGTGTGTAATCAGACAAAGGACGTGACACAAGGGCTGCTCCTCTGTGCCCAATGGGAGGGCTGCCCCTCTGTGCCCAATGGGAGGGCTGCTCCTCTGTGCCCAATGGGAGGGCTGCTCCTCTGTGCCCAATGGGAGGGCTGCCCCTCTGTGCCCAATGGCAGGAGATCTCATTCTGAGCATGCGCCAGATTGTGATCAAATGCTGTTTAGGCTTCTAGCAGCTCCTGCCGATTTTCACAATGTGGCTCTTCAACTTCCCTGGTGATCGTGTGAACTGGTTACTATCCTTCCAGTCAATCGCCATCCTTCCATTAGTGTCTCTGTTTGCTAAGAATCCTGCTAGATGTGGTTGGTGCATCGGGGTGACTGCATCCGGAACTGTCTCCAGCTCTCCAGGCATTGTAAGCCACGTGCTTGTGATTACTCTGTGCCATGATCTCATTTATGCCTCAGAATAACTTAAGGACTTAGATGCGGAAGAAATAGACTCATGGGAATGAAAACTCAAACCCAAGGGAAATTGCGTGTCCTTCCTTCCGGTTGGATCTCTCTGGCTTCTTCTCCATCTTCCTTGGTATCCCATCTAATTGCCCATTAGTTGCAGTTAGGAAGCCCCCATCCTCCTCTCCTTCTAGCTTTCTTTTCTTCCTTTAAACCATCACCAGCTTTGCTGCCAGATTTTTCATAAAAGTATTACCAGTTACCCTGTGCAACAGTCTCCAGCCACTTCCTGTTGTCTAGGTGACCAGACTCCAGAAAGACACTGGCTGCTGACATCTAATGCCATTCTTCCTCTGCCTCTCCGTCTCTTCCTAATTCAAAACAAGTCTATCCCGTTGCCATAAGATCTGTTTTCTGTTAGTTTGACTGAATTTACTACAGACAGTAGGCCTTCAATAAATATCCTTAATCTGGAGACAGACTGAAGACAAAATATTGAATTCATTCCTCATGTTTCCATCATAAACTCCAAATTCTATGGCCACGATGATTGGGGGAGCAATAAAACAAGCGTCGAGCATCATATGGCAAAATGTATTGGAATGTGGTATTCTTGGCAGGAGCTCATCTCAGAGTGGAAAATGTTTGCTAAGTATAAACACCACAAAGACATGTGCGCCATCTAGCCTTTATTATTAGTCACTGGAATTTTTTATTTAGCAACTGAAGACTTTGTGAGATTATTCAATTCCCGGAATGGAATCTGGGGTTGCTTTCTGAAACCAGTCCAGCCCAGCCTTTGTACACATGAACATTCTTAGAAAGCCTCTGAACATTTATTCTTATGCATTTCAACTGGCGGTGAGAGGCCCCAAAATAAAAGTCACCGAAGAGAGTCTGCTTGCTCCAACTGCCCTGGAAAATTTCCAAAGGTCTCCTTTGTTTCTCCTATTGCCAGACTAAGTTATTTGAAGCCCACACTTAGGGAAAAGTCAGGAATGGTGTAAAGCAAGATGATGCAAAGAGGATTGGCAGGAGGAGGCCGAGGACTGGACCATGCCTGCCAAAAATAGATTGAGGAGACCAGGGAAACTATGCAAGGCAGGTTAGAGGTGACAAGGTCAGCCATAGTGGGTGTGTCAGCCTGTTTGGGGTCTGAGCTGTGAGGCCTTGACTAGCTTCTGCCTTGCAATTCTTTCCTTCCTTCAGTAGGATTACTGTGGACCAAAGAGATCCTGCCCAGGGAGAAAGCCTACTCCATCCCAGGGTGTTCTGACATGTCTGTTTTGTTGTGTCTGGCACTGACTTTCAGCATGGGGTGTGATTCTCTGTGATAATGTCCTGTTAAATCCTGTATGACATCCAGCCGGTTGCTTTCACATGCTTCACCTCTTGGGGTTTCATACCGCCACCCACATGACCTTCACAAGAGTGCCACCATTCTGTTCTTGCTACTTTGACCTTTGAGCCCATTGAGTGACTTGATCATCTACTTGACCACCAGAGTTACTGCCTGTGACTAAGGTGTGTCTTTCTATCGGTATTACCCGTTTTTACCTCGTGTCAAGTGGAGCCTGTGTCGTTCAAGGACTGTCAGACACATCTCTGGGCAAAGTCCTGGATAGAAGGAATGGGCCAAAAAAGCCTTAAATGCTGGGCTGCAGGAGTCATGGATTGCAGCACCCATGGGTGCCTTTGTGCCAAAGAGAAAAACACATCTCGCTTGGATGGAACAGTTCAAAGTATTCTCTTCATCCAGTGAGTGTATTGATCCGAGAGGTGGCCCTCTAAAAGATACATGTCCTCACAGTCAGTACCCGTAAATGTGATCTTACTTGGAAAAATGGATCTTTGTAGATGCAACTAAGGATCTTAAAATGAGATCATTCTAGATTGCCTTAATTCAGCGACAACCATCCTTATAAAAAGAGGAGAGATGCCTAGAAGACAGGGACAGAAGCAGAGACTGCAATGACAAGAGATGTCACAACTTTCCATAGTTCTCAGGAGCAAGGCTTCCCAAAGGTTCTCCCTCAGAACCTCTGAAGGAAGCCGCCTTGTTGACCTTGGAGTTTTGGTTGTGAAGTCCCCAGAACTGTCACAGCAGATGTCTTATTGCCTTAAGTCACTTTTCATTGACTGGGTACTAGAGATCTAGGAAAGTAATTCATAACCAGCAGGTAGACTCAACTTCCTGGCAGTGAGTGCAAGCTTTGAACTTCTTCCTGTCTCACAGACTAGAACATCACTCAGTAAGGCTTTGATGGGAGCCAAAGAACCAGAGGATGAATCCATACAAAGAATTAGAGAGAGAGCCATAGTATAATAATAAAAATGATTGGATTCTGGAGACCGATGAAGGCTGAGAGTCAGTAGAATGAAGTATCCTCTCAACGAAAGATGGGAGGAGGGAGCTGACGCTGATCAAGCAATCATTCTGTTAACTTTACTGTCCTCGCTGACAGACTTACGTGACGACAAAAATGTACCACTTGTCTTCCTTAGATACATATGCCTTTCTTCTTCTCAGTATGGGTAGCCAGTGCTGGAAAGAGCAAGAAAGCCACGTAAACTCACGCTGGAAGCCCATTTCAGCTCAGGGATGTTTGGTGCCTCTTGGAACAGTAGTATCTGCACTGTCTCATCAGACCTTGCTCAAGGGTCAAGTCCATACTTCCTCATCAAGAGAGGTAATAGCTAAGCAGAGCTTCAGCTTGTAACTACTGCTTCCTATATAGTTATGCTTCTGTTGCTGTGACAGAATACCCGACAAAATGTAGCTTTGGAGAAGAAAGCTTTTTGTTTTGTTTTTGTTTTTGTTTTGAGACAGGGTTTCTCTGTGTAGCCCTGGCTGCCCTGGAACTCACTCTGTAGACCAGGCTGGCCTTGAACTCAGAAATCTGCCTGCCTCTGTCTCCCGAGTGCTGGGATTAAAGGCTTGTGCCATCACTGTCTGGTGAAGAAAGCTTTATTTTGACTTATAGTTCCAGGGGCAATCAGTTCACCATGGTGGAGAAGTCATACAAATAGGAGATTGAGGTTGACCTGGCAGTCTTAGAAGAACAATTGTCATAACATTTCATCCACATCTAAGAAACACAGAGAGAAAGTACAAAGTAGGGTGAAGCTATACAATCTCAAAGTTGATGTCCAGCAAGACTCCACACCCTAAAGAGTCAACAAGTTTCTCAAACAGCACCACCTGCTGGACAGGATGTTTTACTACAATGGAGAATACATCTCATTCAAACACCTCCCAAACATTGCCAAACTACAATGGAGAATACATCTCATTCAAACACCTCCCAAACATTGCCATGATTTGAGATCTTTGCACCTTGGCTTTGTACATAGCACCTAGGATGTATAAATCTGGTTTAAGACATTTTCATAAGGAACACAAGTGCTGTATCTGTCATGTCAACCTCAGTGGGAATTTAGGCAGGAAAGGGGCACCTTTACTCCAGGATGCTCGTATTTGGGTGGTATTGTCATTGGCAGACAAAGTGAATGAATTTCTTTTCATTAAGAAACAAAACAAGGTGTGTGAGGGGGTTCATGGTGGCTCCTCATGTTTAAGAAAATTGAATTCACATTTATCCAAATGGAATCTGACTGGCCACCTGGAGCTTGAGAGCATCTCTGTGTTCTGAACCTAAAAGTGCATAGTGTTCTGAAATGATATTAATCTATACTTGTGAACTGTTCCTTTGACCATACTTTGGTGTTATGTGACAGATATTTGATGGGTGACATTAAGTCTGTTTTTCCAAGCTTACTCCAGTGTGATGTTGGGGGGGGTCATACTGTGAGTCTCTAAATGAGAGAGTGGGGTGGGGGGGTGGGGCGGTACCCAGAGAAGATCGGTCCTGTCCCGACTCTCATGAAAGCTGCCTTCTGAGAGCTTGTGCTTCGCCATAGAGCCAAGAGATGCTGCCCATCGAGCTGAGTATTTATTGGCTTCCACAGAGGATCTGAGCCCCCATTTATGCTGCATTCATTAGGGCTCTTAGTGAGATGGTCAGAGGATCTGAAGTAGCTTAGCCTTTCAGAGTAGCAAAGAGTGAAACTGTGACCTCCAGGGTCTCTCTGCATGTTTATTTATATGATTCTTAACGAATCGCGTAATTTGTGTAATTGTTAATGAAGGCTTGCTCCAAATGAGTGATGATTTACAGAATTACCCCCATGGTGTATGCTTGTCCCGGGTGCCTGCTTGGATGTGCGTGCATGTATGTAAACAACTCGCTTAAAAAGTCGGCTTTAGGGGCTGGAGAGATGACTCAGCAGTTAACAGCAGTTGCTGCTTTTCCAGAGGATCTAGTTTGATTCTCAGCACCTACGTGGTTGCTCACAACTACCTGTAACCCCAGCTCTAGGAAATCAGACATGCTTTGCTGGCCTCTTCAGGCTCTAGGTGTGCATGGGGTGCATAGACATATGTGCAGGCAAAGACATCTATCTGTACATGTTAAAACATTAAAAATAAAATGCAGGTTTTGAAGAACTGAGTTGTACTTTTTGAAGAGATGTCTATGCTTTGGAATCGTGAACTTGGTCACCCATCAAAGCAGAAATAATATGAGAATCTTTCCTATCTTTGGGTTCCCTCTCTGTATTACCAAGTCCATTGCTTAAGAGGTAGTTAGATAAAGATGCTGAAGGACTTTATAAAGCATTACCTACGTGCTGTCCTGCAGTCAGTGGTAATAGCTATTGACAAAGGGGAAAAATAATTTTGGAGTCTTTTGCTGATACTCAAATCATAGTTCAACATATTTCTTAGCTGGAAGACTGTTTTATCCCTCTCCAAGGTGCTGTGGATAGACTTATGGAATGAATTTTCCTGGTCTCCAGAACCTTGTCAACAGTCCAGTGACATGTTTTTTCAAATAATTCAACTAGTCAGGTCCATCTGGAAATCATTGTTTTGATGCCTCCTGTCTGTCTTTCATGTGAGCCTCCCTCTTTCAAAGGCTGAAGAAAGACTGGGGTGTCCCAAAGTAGTATATAATACCCTGCTGACATTCAAACAAGTCAGCAGCTTCTTCTTTGGAGACATAGGTATTAGCAAAAGGGGACTCAGAAGCCTGGAGTCATGGAATGTTGGGCTCAGAAGGTCTTGTGGGCCCCTTACCCACATCCTAGTCGAGGAGACAGCCTCTGTGGATTCCAGTCTAGGTGGTCTCCAGCTGTGGTTTCTGCACCCTCAAAGGAAAGGAAGCTTCCTGTTCCTGAGGCAGCCTGCTCTCAAGGACAGTTCTGTTGAGCTGGAATACACTTAACATAACATTTGATCTTAGTTCTGCTTTCTAAAGGAATGAAGAATAAATCTTTCTCTGATGGGCTGTACAGTTGAGACAAGGGAATGGAGATATTGGGTTTGATTCCACTTAAGCAGCCAGGCAATTTAAAACCGGCTCTCAGTCTTTAAGATGGAGATCAGAACCTCTACTACCTGGTCTATTGTGGTGTCTGGAACAAATGTGTTTTAGCCATCCATCATGGTGCTTGGCACATGGTAGGCATTTATTGAATAGTCCCCTCCTCCTTCTACTTGGAAGCTCTTCAAATACCCAAAGACAACACGTCTCCTTTCTTTGGTGTTCTCTTTTCCTGAGCAGCTCTACTGTGGATCAAAGGGATGGAATCGAGGGCGGGAGTTGGGAAATATCTAAGCCAGTGTGTCCTAAAGTGTCGGCATCAACAGGTGGTAGGAAAGATTATTTTTATACAGCATGTGACTAGTCATTTATAATTACACTTAAATCTGTCTAAAGGATATATCTCATAGCTGTCTTATTATGGCGGGAGACACTATTTTCCTATAAGAGTGATATAAAGTCCACTTTAAGAATAAACTTACTTATTAGTGTAAGTACAGTAAGTATGTAAGGACACTTACTGGTATCCTGTTTAATCAAGTGAACCTCCAAGAAAACCAAACCTGATTTCAGGATCTTATTAGCAAGTCCAGTTGAAAAGACTGCCGATGGTAGGAGACGCTGGAAAGGCAAACTGTAGAGAGACAGACCCACGGTGGCCAAAGGGCAGGGAAGAGGGTGGGAGGGATGAAGGGGTGAAACACAGAGCATTGTCAGAGCAGCAAAGCTACTGTATGATCCTGTAATGTCACATGTTTTTACATATTAAGAATTCCAAACCCCATTGAATGCGCAGCAGAATAAATCTTCATAGGAGCTGTGGGTTTCAGTTAATGATGTATTGATATTGACTGATAAATCATAACAAGATATTAGTAATAAGAGAATCTGGAAAGGGTTATGGAAATTTGGTACTTTCTGTTCAATTTTTCTGCAAGCCTAAAATGGTGACAAATGTCTACTAATAATTATATATATATATATACATATATACACACATTAATACATGCATACATACATGCATATATACTAGTCAATCTGGCTGTCCTGCCAGGTGGGTGTGAAGGGCTAGAGCATTTCCACAGCTCTGCCATCATGGAAGAATTATCTTTTTCTTTATGAGCAATTGTTAAGTCAGTATACTAGTTGGGGTTCTCTAGAGGAAGAGAACTTATAGAATGAACACACACACACACACACACACACACACACACACACACACACACATACACTAGAACGGCTTACAGATGTGGTCCAGCTAGTCCAACAATGGCTGTCTGCTAACAGAAGGTCTAAGAATCCAGTAGTTGATTAGATGAGACATTCAGAAGAGGCTGGATGTCTCAGCTGGTCTCCTTCAGTATGCACATGGGCTATAATGTCCCTGAAGGAGTGCAGTTCCCAGTGAGAGAAAGCAGACAAAGAACAAGCTCTTCCTTCTTCTACATTCCTTATATGATGGCACCAGAAAGTGTGGCCCAGATTGAAGATGGATCTTCCCACCTCAAAAAACCCAAATTGAAGATAGATCTTTCTTTCCCTTCACATGCTTTAATTAAGAAGAATCCCCCACAGGTGTGCCTAGACACTTGGGTTTTAGTTAGTTCCAGCTGTAGTTGACACGAAGAATAGCCACCATAGTCAGCTATACAGATATAAAAATTTAAAGAAGTCAGAACAGTTACATGATGTGATTCTAGGAATGATAATTAAGTAAAAAAGTGGGAAAGCTAAGTTTTTTTTCCCTTGTGATAGTTTGCCTTAGCAGAACTCACTTCTCTTTATTTTATGTCATTTCCAAGAAAGGTCATAATTTGTCTTCCTAAGTCTGTATTTTTTTTTGGGCAAGGCACTGCACTGCATGCACCTGTTAGACACTGAACACTGATGGACAGATGAAGAGTCTTTTTGTTTGTTTGTTGAGTCTCATACAGCCCAGGATAGCTTCAAACTTGCTATGGAGATAATGCTGGCCCCAAACTCCTGATCCACATACCCTTACCTCCCAAGCATTGCACGGATGAATTGCATGTCCAGTACCAAAGAGGCTAGGTTGGTTATCGTGCATATGGACTCCAGTCACATTTTGTTATAGCCAGTCTGGCAGATAAAATAGAGTAGTCCTAGATACAGCTGGATTACAGACTTTTAAAAAGCAACTGTTTCCTGAAATTCAAGTACCAGTGGACTTTCTATAGTTTTATTTGACAAATATCAGTTGTCAAGAACCAAGAAAGATGCATGTCTTGCAAGGGGAGATTCAGTTTTATGAGATAGTTTTCATTGTAGAAAGTGGGGACTACCATACAGCTAGTAATTGACAAGATGGTCAAAGTAGTTCATGCTGTTAAAACTCTTCTTCATTTGAAAAAAGAAGTGACCACAGGAAGGTGGGCAGGGCTTGTGGTCTGTGAAAGAAGGAAGACAACACAGGCAGCCCCAGATGCACATCAAGAAAGTCAGATGTTCCATGGAGTAAGCTGGCCATCAGGTGAACAGGCATCCTAGCAATATGATAGGTCAAAGGAAAGGTCATGGGGAACAGGGAGAGTAGAGCTGGCTTCCCTGAAGGTCTGGCTCTCTATAAGATGTTTATACACCTGCTATTTAGTGTTTAAAATTACAGGGCAAAGTTGGCCTTGGTTTGGATGGCATTAAAATCCAATGAGAGGGGCTGGGGATATAATTCAGTTGGAAGAGTCCTTGGTGAGCATGAAGGAGGTTGTGGGTTTGATCTCCAGCACTGCATAAACTGAGTGTGGCTATATATACCTAGAATTCCAGTATTTGGGAAGTAGAGATAGGATCAGACGCTTAAGGCCATCCTCAGCTCCATAGTAAATTCGAGGGTAACCTGGGATACATGAGACAATGCCTAAAAACAGAAATGCAGTGAGATCCAGTGCAACAGCCCAGGATGATAGAACAGTTTGGTTTTTGAAGAGAAAGCATCAGTAAGAGCTTGGGCTAGTGTCATGACTCAGCCCAGTGTGCCTTGGTTGGTAACGGTGAAAGCGAGTGGTGAAGAGCCAGAGAAGGGAGTCAATAAAGATGACAGACAGCTGAGGCCATTGGACTCTTACACTTCTCAACACAGAGGATCTGGCCAGGATAGCTTTTCAAGTAAGAATGTAACTCAGTGGTAGAGTTGAGGCAGCCAGTCCTCAGTCCTCGATAGTCGTGGGTCCAGAGAGCCAGTCACCCACGAGGTTGAAAATTACCAATACATGAGTACTCCAAATTCTGGGGAAGCAGCTCCCAAATTTCCGTTATTGGTTTCAGGAAAGAGTGTAGGGTAGTAAGCATGCATGTACCAGATGCCTCAGGAAAAGGCAACAGAAACTGTTGGAGGACCAGATCTGGCTGAAACAGCAAAGCACGGGTCTAAAGACTGGTGAGTCACTCTATCACTCTATAAAGACACCACTTGATGACACAGATGGTCTTCTTCCCTTGGCAAGCAGAGACAGCGAGGTAAAGGTGGCCATAGGCTTCTGCAGGTGGTCTGTGATGTTTGCCTGGATGCAAATGCCCAGCAGGAGACTGTTCTAAAAAGGCCAGGCCTGGATTGGGCTTCCAGACTTAGCAGTCAGCTATGTCTGCCGAAAAGTACGTTTCCATAAGGTCTGAGTCTCTGTCAGCTGTGTTTAATGTGGTTTGCCTCATGCCAAGGCATAGAAAGAGATCTGGGTGTGCTTCAGGCACTGCTGATGACAAAGGAGGAAGCTTGGAAGATGTGGAAGTGCAGGAGAAAAAGGAGAGATGTGGACAGAGAGAAAGAGACCACATAAGTGTGCACGAAACCCCAGGTTCAAGCCCCAGTGCCAGGTAAACCCGTTGTGGTGGTGAAAACCTTTATTTAGTGCCAGGGCATGATTCTTCTTCTTCTTCTTCTTCTTCTTCTTCTTCTTCTTCTTCTTCTTCTTCTTCTTCTTCTTCTTCTTCTTCTTCTTCTTCTTCTTCCTCTTCCTCTTCCTCTTCCTCTTCCTCTTCCTCTTCCTCTTCCTCTTCCTCTTCCTCTTCCTCTTCTTCTTCTTCTTCTTCTTCTTCTTCTTCTTCTTCTTCTTCTTCTTCTTCTGTGCTTTGATTTTGAATATTCCCACTGATCTAGGTGCTTTGACTGAAGGTTAGTGTTTCTTAGTTCTTCGGGTACTTTACTTTTCAGTTTTTAAGTTATTTTTTTCCCATAAAGATGTGTATAATGAAATTAACTCCCAAGATATTTCTCACTCCAGTTACTTTCTTCAAAGTAAATTTATATTAAAATGACGGATAGCTTACCTATGACTGTGGAAACACTTCTTGGTCCCTCATCTCCTTCCTATTTGCGTGTGTGTGTGTGTGTGTGAGATTTTGCATGGTCATGCATGTGGAGGTCCAAGGTTGATGTCTGAAATCATCCTCATCACTCTCCCATTTGTTTGCTGAGGTAGGATCCATCAATCAAACCAGAGGTTGCCAATGCGGCTAGCCTTTCCAGCCAGCTTACTCTGGGGAAGCCCTGTGTCTACTACCTTCATTTGCTGGGGTTCCAGGCTGGCTGTTCCACCCATTTAACATTTACAGGGACTCCTAGGGAATCCAGTCAGCACACTCATTTAGCAAGTCCTTTAACCACTAAACCATCTCCACAGGCTCTTGCTCTAACTTTTCAATAAACTTCTGCTGGAGTCCTCACAAGTTAACAATCCTTGGCAGACATAGGTGTTTTCCCAGCTCTGGGAGTCTGACCTCACCCTTGACCTTGGTGTCGATGTGTGGTCTCTGCTCAATGCTGTTTTCCTTTCCCTTACTGGATTCCAGTGTTGATCGTGTCTCTACTTACATTCTCACCTGTAAAATGAACTATTTAAAAATGATTTCCACACTCATGTTGAAACTGAAGCAAAAAAAAATGCATTAGTGAGGGAAAAAATATGCTCACCAGTAAAAATCAAAATCCAAGCCCAAACTCTGGAATTTAATTATCTCAAATACAAATAGTTCTTTTTTTTTTTTAAACTGGGACATCATGAAGCAAATACAATAAGGGAAGAAAAGTCTGCCTATCTCAGTGTTTGCATTGACAATCATTGTGTTTGTACTCAGTAAAAGTTTGCTCTTAAAGATTGCTCCAGTACTGTCAGGAAAAAGTGATCCCAGGAGCTTGTTAACCCTGGTCCAGTAGTCATCTAAGGCGAGTAGCTTAACTTCCCACCCAATGTCTTCATTGTAAAATATAGTCACAACAGAGAGGTGATTGCAGCTTTGACTCTGCAGTCAAATTCCCTGAGGGCTAAGGAGTCTAACTGCCTATCATCTGAAGACTCACTCTATAGTGAGAATCCTGCTGCAGGTGAGAGTCTGCATGAATACTGCCATGTTGCTATATGAGGGTCAATGGAGACTTGATGATAGAAGGTAGACCAGATGGCTGCTTCTAAATTCTGTTGATCATGAAAGATTGCAGCAAACAGATAATGACAATGATCCACTCTAGAGCAGTAGTCCTTAACCTTCCTAATGCTGTGACCCTTTAATGCAGTTCCTCATGTTTTGGCGACCCCAACCATAAAGTTAGTTTCACTGCTACTGTAATATGAATATCTGATACAGTATATCTGATATATGACCACTATGGGGTGTCACAACCCACAGGTTGAAAACTGCTGCTGTAAAGCTTCTGATTCCCTCCTAGATTCTTCCCAGGTGTCCTAGGGCATAAGAGAAGTGAATTTTGGGGTGACAACCCATAATTCAGTCTCAGTGTAGACCAACACCAAAGTCAAGATGCTAGAAAACAGCTCGTTCTAGAGTAGAAAGTGACACTATGAATTCTGTGGGTGGCTAGTGACAATGTCACTCCTTCATACTTTTATTAGTTAGTGCTCTTAAAACAACGAGGGAGAATGAACAGGCTTGGAAATGGTGAAAGATTGAAATTTGTTCCTGATAACTTGGTTCTGAGACACTTTTCAAAACCTGAATGTACAAATAGAGACAGTGAGTGGATTCCTGGATGTGAAAGTCCTGACTAATTCTGATATGGAGTTTGGATTCTGTGGCCAGCTTATATATGACAGGTGAAGCCATGACTGAATTGGTAGAGGGTAAAAAGAGGGTGGAGAGAGTTAGAGAAAGAAAGATAGAGAAAAGACAACAAGGATGGTGATGAGGAGGGGAGAGGAGGGGAGGGGAGGGGGAAGAGGAGGGAGAGGAGGAAAAGAAGGAAGAGGAAGAGAAGGAGAAGGAACAGGAGGAGGAAGAAGAGGAAGAGAAGACAATGATAAAGATACAGCTCAAGAAGATGCTGATATTAAAGGGATTCATCAGAGAGATACAGCTAGAAAAATTATAGAGCTCATTTGGCATTATTTAACAGTGGTGAAAAGAATTTCACATATAGTCGTAAGACAGCAGTTGGAGAGATGACTCAGTGGTTACGTGCACTTGCTGGTCCTGCAGAGGATCCAGGTTCCCAACACCTGTACATTAAACAGTTTTTAACCACCTGCGACTCTAGTTCCAGAGACTCTGACACTCTCTTCTGCCTACAATGGGCATGCACGTGCTTTACATACCGATACCCAGGCACACGCACATAAAATAGTAAATAAATAAATCTTAAAAAAAATAAGACAAATTGCTCAGATTAACATTATGTAGTAGTATCTAAAAATACAGGCATATAAAAGGCTCATTCATTCATGGTCAAGACACTCATTCTTTCCATCTATTCGATATTCATTGAATGCCTACCATGTTCTTGGCTCTAACCATCAATGATATAGCAATGAGAAAGACAGTTTGTTTCTACACCTACACTCCCCAACACACACACACACACACACACACACACACACACACACACACACAAAATACTTTAAAGCCTGCTCCCCTAAGAGGCCTTGGGCATGGATATGGTTATGTTGTTTTCAGGCCAAGGGACTACTTGGCTTTTGCAGCAACACATGACTTTGGCTCTCTCAGTGTAGCTCTCTCTCAGTCACTTAAAAAGTTAACTGGGTGGTTGACTGTAGGATTCTAGCCAAAGTCTACTCCCTTAAAGAAATCCCCAGTTTGTCACCAAGCTCAGTCAAGCTGGCATCCGCCCGACATTACTGGGGCACCTGGCATTTGCAGGCGGGGCTCATTCTGCAGAAGCTTCAGCGGGTTCTTCCTCGACTTCCCAAGGTCACTGCTAGGTGGCAGGAGCAGCTAAGGTCACTGATTGACATGGCAGGTTCTGAGGACAAATCCTGCAGGGATTGGTTTTATTTTTATTATTGATCCTTCATTTCCCCTGTCATCGGGGTAGTCTAGCTTCAGGGGTCTAGCCTCATACAAAATAAAGGCGCGTCTTTCTACTATTTCATTTCCTCCCATATTAATGCTTATAATTTTCTTAGACAGCTAGAAGATCAAAGCTCTTCTTTTTGGCGGGGAGGTATGTTGCAGTTTTTTATTAAAATCTTAGCTAAGTACTCTTAAAACTTTCTATCAGTATATATCCAATGATGTCCCTTAATCTCTGTTCTAGTTTGGTTTCTGTTGCTGTTAAAAAGCTCACCGAAAGTGTTGTTGGGGAGGAAGTGGTTTATTTGGCTAACAAGTTACAGTCCACTATCGAGAAAAAAACAGTCATGGATCTGGGGGCAGGAACTGAAGAGAGACCACAGAGAAATGCTGCTTACTGACCTGCTTTCCCTGGCTTGTTCAGTTTCTTTTTCTATAGAGTCCAGGCCCATGTTCATAAGGCCTCTACTGCTGGCTCCAGCCTATTTTCTTATATTGCCAGAACCACCAGCCCAGGGATGGAATCACCTGCAATGGACCGGGTCCTCTTCCATTGAACGATAATTAAGAAAATGCCCTAGAACCAGATCTTATGGAGGCACTTGCAATTAAGGTTCTTCCTTTAAAGATAATTCTAGTTTGTGTGTCAAGTTGATAAAAGACCAGCCAGCACAGGTCTCTTACTTTTTGAGCCATGAGAATTACTCTAAAGAAATGCATAAAGAAATACCTCAAAATTGAATATCACAATCTTCTACCTGACCCTTCTCAATCTGATCTTTAAGGACATGTTCAGTCACTCTCTCTAAACATGACATCTTCCTTTGTGCAAGCCTTCCCTTCTTACCCTATTGATCTTTCTGCCAAACAGCTTCCTATTTCATGAAACATTCTATCCAGTCCCTACGGAGTCAAATACCCAAGCTCTCATCCCACCTTGGGGATCTTGGGGAGAAGCCATTGCCTCCAGCCACACACCGATCTCTTGATTCAGCCTTTCCACATTTGTTGAATCTTCTAGGCTATGTGTTGTTCATTAGGACAACATCCTTACCAACCTACTCCTGGCAAGGACCTGCTGTCAGAGAGACAAATGGGGTAGAGAAGCAAAATGAATGATGTGAGGACTTGTCTATGAATCTAGATCCTGCCCATTGCATCTCTGCCTTCCTGGAGGAGAATTTACCTACCCAGATGCCAAGACATGATGGTACCTGAGAAAAGACCAATACCACTTTTATCTTTTCCCCTAGAATTACATGCAAGTAAGGAATGACTTCCCTGCACCTGGGGGAGGCTCCTTGGTACCCACAGAGGAGTCCCTGTCTCACCCTTTACTATATCTCTTCAGCCTTCAGGTGGGATGTTGTTCAGCAAGGATGAAGGCCTGAGGTATACTAATAGCTTGATGTTTTTTGACTCATAAGGGACTCTCCTTAGTGCAAGTCATATTGTGTGACTTACTGAGACACTGCTCATTTGCTCTGTGGTGGTATTAATTTCATAAGGTCTAGATCTCAGACCATTCTCAATACAGAAGTCTTAGGACTGCCTCATTAGACTTTACCCCTAAGAGAGCAAAACTCTACATGCTGATTTGGTTCATAATATGCATTATCAGATACCAGCTGATGCTGGGATGATGCCAATAAATGTCTTGCAAATACTGAAGTGTTCTGTACCATTCACCATGCATGAACTCTGTGAACAATAAACTCTGTGGAGCAGTTAATCTTCAAAGCTTGTTTTGCTTTGAAGATAGAAATTCTGAGGCCCATAGAGGTCAAGTCATCTGCCCAAGGTCACAAAACTCAGTGAAGCTAGGATGTGAACCCAAAATATCAACTTCTTAGTTATTTCTTTCTTTTGATGTGACAAAACTCCATGACCAAGGCAACTTATAAAAAAAAGTATTTGGTTTGAGGCTCATGGTTTGAGAGGGTTAGAGTCCATAACTGTCATGGCATGGAGTGTGTAAGCAGGAATGCAGACATGGTGCTGGAGCAGTAGCTGAGATCTCACATCTTGACCTACAAACACAAGGCCGAGAGAGAATGGGACTTGAAGAGTCGTTTGAAACCTCAAGGCCTGTCCCCATGACACATATCCTCCAATAATGTCAGACTTCCTAATCCTTTCCAAACAACCCCACTAATTGGTACCAAGTATTCAAATATAGAGAGATAATGAGCAGAAGTCCTCGAGTTTGGAATCACTAGCCTATGGACTCTGAAGCTAAGCAATTGCTCACTTCAGGATGCCTTTCTGGAGTCAGAGGGAATGGTGGTTTGGGCCAAAGATGCTTAAGAGATATAGACTGCCGGAGAGCACATAAAGACTTGCATGGCCTGTTTTGCTTTTATTTCTCTTAAAAACTCATACCCAAAGGAGGCCTGTGCAGACTACTCCAACTCTCATGAAAAAAGACTACTGGTGAGTATACTGAGTTTTCTCAATGCCCCAAAGCCAGACTCACTGAAGCCCTAACTTTCAACATAATGGTATTCAGAAGTAGAGAACTGCAAGAGGTCATTAGGTCAAAAGGGCAGAACTCTCAAGAATGGGCAGTGTCCCCTTACTCATCCTGCCTTCCCTTCTTTATCCTTACCTCCCATGTGGGGATACAGGAGAAAATGTCCCAAGATCTGATGACATCAGACACCAGACCTGCTGGCATCTTGGTCTTGGATTTCTGAAGAATAAATGGTTGTCATTTAACTACATGGTTTATGATATATTTATAACAGATGTTACAGAAAGCTGAACAGACCAAGACTATTCTTTTCCTGGGCTTTTACCCCTGGAAATATGACCAAGTCAATGACCTCAGACCAGGTATATTCATAGAATTCACACTTTTTTTAAAAAAAGAGTGGGTAGACAGGGATGAAACAATGGCTTAGTGGTTAAGAACACTGATTATTCTCCCAGAGGATACAGGTTCAATTCCCATTTGGAATAACATCATCTGGGTACCACCCTAGTTCCAGGGAATCTAATACCTTTTTCTGGCCTCTGGAGGCACTTCACCCACATAGTGTACAAATGTGCAGACAAAAACTTGCAGAGGTTTTCATTTGCCTAAAAAACCAGCAACAAAATTAAATTAAAATAAAACAAACAAAAAAAGAAACCCTCAAAAGAGTAGGAATTTTATCTTTGACTTTTGGTCCTTTTGTGGAGATAAAGAGAGAGTAAGATGGGAAGAGCTGACAGAAACCACAGTTTCTTCAGTGTCTGCTTGAAGACCTATCTTCTCCAGGCAAACAGGCCTGCTCACTCAGCCATGGGTGTCTTCTCCCACAGGCACCTGTAAAACTTAGTGGGAGAGCCTATGCCACAGCCCAGATAGCTATTTATCTCACCACATACCATCTTGTTATGCCTGTCCACCAGCTCAGTGTATGCAATCCTTCAACAAGTATTCGTTCAATACCCCCTTGCTTCCCTACCTGAAACAAGCAAAAGAAACTCATGGACCAATGAATGAATCAGTGTCATCTAAGTCATCCCCGAGGCCAGCGGGACATTGTGGGAGAGAGACCCCCAAACTGTGTGGGTGATCAGAGAGAATGCCAAGCGGATACTGTCCTTGGCGTGAGCTGTGAGGATATAGAAGGAGCTTTCTTGAAGAACCAGTGGAACAGGAATAAGGAGGAAAGGGAATCCCTCACGATGGCTGAGAAGAGCTATGAGCTCATAGACAGAGCTGAAGTTCAACTGTGTCTGTCAGGGCAAGGCTGATGGATGGACCCATAGACAGTCCAAACCAGCACAAATTGCTCCTGGAAGAAGCCTATTTACTAGCAGGGCTTGCTCTGTTTATGGATGTGTCTCTGAAGTTCTGCAGTGTCTGGCATAGAGGAGATGCTAAACTCATGCATTGGAGGACTACTGGGGAGATAACCTAGTCTGCAAAGTGCTTGCCATTCAGGTGTGAGTTTTAACTCGATCCCAAGAAGCCACGTGAAACCTAGGCACAGAGGCACACATCTGTAATCCCAGTGCTGGGGAGGTTGAGGAGTGAGGATTCTGGGGCTTGATGGACAACCAATCTAGCCAATAGATGAAAAAAAAAACCATCTCTCAAAAAATTAAGTTGTAAGAAAACTGGGTAAGACACCCAACCTTGACCTCTGGCCTCCATGTGCACATAGAAACACTTACACATAAACCAGTGCATAGACGTGCGTGCGTGCATGCACACACACACACACACACACACACATAATTAAATTAAATTTTAAAATATTGGAGATATGTTAATGAATCTATGATGGTCCCAGAGTTTGGATTTTGTCCTGAGGGTTGAGGAACTTTTGGTGGACCGGTCAGATATTTTGAATAATTAACTTCCTCCCTTTTGCTATCTTTAATTTCCTTTTGGTGCTTGAACTGAAGTCAGGGATTTTTCTTATATGAGGTGGGGACTTGTTTGTGATGGTTAGTTTTGGTCAAATTGACACAAATTAGAGTCACCTGGGACAAAGGAGCCTCAGTTGCTTCCATCAGAGTGTCCTGTGGGTATGACATGTTTTCTTAATGACTGATGTAGGCTGGTCCAGCCCGCTGTGAGTGGCACTGCCACTAGGTGATAGTACGGATCGAGTAAGAAAGCAAGCTGATCCTAAGTGTGATAATCGAGGCAGTAAGCAGTGCCCTTCCGAGTACTCCATCTCAGTTCTCCAGGCTCCTGCCTCCAGGCTCCTGCTCTGACTTCCCTCAGTGGTGGACTGGGGCTTGGGATGTGTAAACCAGATAAATCCTTTCTTCTGCAGAGTTGGATTTGGCCAGTGTTCTATCACAGCAATAGAGGAGGAAAGTGGGTAGGGCAGGGCTCTGCTTCCAAGCCACATCTTCAGTCTTTACCACCTTTCCATCTTATCATGAGATAGAGTTTCACTAAGTTGCTTTAGACTGCCCTGAAACTTGCTCAGTTACTAACTAGGCCCTAAATACATAATCCTCCTTCTTCAGCCCCCGATTACAGACCTGTGTGACCAGGCCTGGATGAAAACTGAATCTTTTGCTGGCCTTTTAAACACTTAGGTTTTGTGTTCAAGTCAAGATAACTCGATTTACTTCATCCTGTCCCAGTTCTGGGTAAGAAGCCAAATGAGTGTTGCTCCAACCTGTGAGCATAGTTGGTAAATGTAAACTAAAGCTATGCTTAGCCATGGATACAGTTATAGGATTTTTTTGCATATGCACATATAGGTGATTCGAGTGTGTGCATGGGCATGCATGTTTGCATGTATGAAGGCACATTTGTATGCTGTTGCACATGTGTGCACGTGGGAACATGAGGTTGATGGTAAGTATTTTCCTGATTCCTTTCCACAGGGTCTCTTACTGCACCTGGGCTAGTCTGTCTAGCCAGCTTGCTCTGGGGATTCCTGTCTGGGTCTCCTGCGTGGTGGAATTATAGGCAGGCTGCCACACCCACCTGCCTTTTCAGTGAGTTCTGGGGATCTGCACTCCAGGCACAGCCACAGCCCTCAGTGATTTTGAGTAAAGGAATGACAGGGTGGGCTCATGGAAATATAGACACAGGGGTGCTGCTTGAAGCAAAAGTGTAAATCCAAGAGTACAACCCATCCTCCTGAGCAGCTGTGCAGACTGGCTCCATAAAGTAAGGTGCAATGTGCAGATGCCGGGTCAGCTTTCCCTGGGGGGTCACAGCATCCGGACAGAGCACTGTCAACAGACCAACGCACGCGCCCACCAGAGCTGAGCTTGCTGAACCGATGAATTTATTACGCTTTTACTTACAGTTAAAGGGGTTCCTAACAGAAAGGTTGGTGTCCCCAATGCTGCCTGTCACACCATTGGAAAGCCTCACACCAGCATGGGTAGAAATTCCCCCAGAGCTGCATAGACAGAATTATCTGCTGTCCCTAGTTTATTTTCTATGTTCTATTATCACTCAGGACCCTGGGGTCATATGCAACCAGCGTAGAATTACACAGAGCTGGGAAGGAGGGTTAGGAAGGAGAGGCTGGAATCCCAATCAAGCTCTAATGGCCTTCCCATGTTCTCCTGTGAGGGAATGGCAGCAGGTTCAATCCTCAGGGGCGTTTGCAGGTAATCACATTGTTCTAATTAAGACACAAACAGCTATGATGCTCAAAGAATGGCCCTATGGTGGAGTACTATACAGACATTAAAAATATGGCATAGAACTAAGTACAGTTAAAGGAAAAGGTTGATCTCAGTACCTGGGAGGCTGAAGCAGGGGGATAATTATATCAAGGCCAACATGTGCAGGCTATATAGGGACACTTGTCTACACCAGAACAATGAGAACAGAGAGGGGGCAGTGGGGAAGAGGAGGAGGGGAGAGAAGAGGAGGAGGAGGCAGAGAAAGGAAAAACTATACAAGGTGTATTAAAGAATATATTAAATGCTAGAGTGAACAATGAATTCACGAAATTCCTAGGCAAATGGTCAGAACTTGAAAATATCATCCTTAGTGAGGTAACCCAATCACAAAAGAACACACATGGTATGCAGTCACTGATAAGGGGATATTAACCCAGAATCTCGGAATACCCTAGACACAATTCGCATATCAATAGATTTCCAAGAAGATGGAAGGAGAGACCCCTGGTCCTGGAAAGACTGGATGTAGGGGAATGCCAAGACAGAGAAGCAAGAGGGGGTTGAATGGGGAAAAGAGGGAGGGAAGGGGGCTTATGGGACTTTTGGGGAGGGAGGAAACAGGAAAGGGGAAATGATTTTGAATGTAAATAAAAAAATCTTAGAAAATAAAAAAAAAATAAATGCTAGAGTGCCTTGAATCATGTTTCACAATGATCCCAATAAGACCACACATACACAGAAACACACACATACATACATGTAGGTAAATATGTAAATGCACAGAAGAATACAGACACACACACATATATATGCACACACATGCATGGAAAATATAAACATGCATAGAAGAATATACATACATATACCTGCACATACATGTGTGGAAAATATAAACACACACAAATATATACACATGCATACATACACAAATACACAGAACATAAACATTCACATATACATGCACAAAGCACAGAAAATAAACACACACACACATATATATGTACACACATAAACAGAAGAATGCAAATATATACACATATATGCACACATATGCACAGAAAAGCAAAGACACATACAGACATATACACAAAAACACACATATATACATATACATACACAAACATACACATCCCCCACACAGACATATAATACCCATAAAACACACATACACAACCACATACACAAACACATACATTTATAAATACATATAAATATACAAAAACATATACAAAGACACATATACACACAAAATAAGCACAGCCTCCCCACAGAGACACAAAATACACATATACTCAAGCACGTATATAGACATACAACAAACCATAGAGACACAAATGCATACACATGCATAGATACACATAAACACACACATAATCTGCTTACCCCTCAGGTCCCATGTTTTCTATTCTGTGACTATAACCATCACTCAAGAGACCTTGCACTTTCCCACGCTGAGCTGGTTCCTAGACAGAAGATGTCAGAGATGTTTGGTGTTTGTGGGAACTTCTCAGCCTGGGAGTCTGCCTTTCACAACAGAAGCCAGCTTCCTATTGGTCCAGACTCCCACTCACTGAAAGATACTGTGGCTGGGTTCAGTCTATCAGGTGCCCCTGTCCTGGACTTGGAGTCCTAAGCTGGTGACTTAAAGCAGCAGGCACCACAAGGTCAGTCTGGCAGAGGTGATGGCAGATGCAGGAGTTCCTAGGAGTAGCAGTGACAGGACTTCTTGCAGAAGCAGCCAGAGTCCAGCTTCTGTGGGTTCAGCAGAGCAAGCCGTGGACTGCAGGCCTGCAGCTCTGTAGGGTGTGTGTGTGTGTGTGGAGGTGGGATACTAACTTGTCTCTGGCCATGCAGCTTCTAAGCCAGCAGTTCTCAACCTGTGGCTGCTACCTGGGGGTGGGGGTGGGGTGGGGTGGGGTGTGGGGGGTGGGGGGTGGGGGATGGTGTTGAATGACCCTTTCACAGGGGTCGCCTAAGACCATCAGAAAACATAGATATTTACATTACAATTCATAGCAGTAGCAAAATTACAGTTATGAAGTAACAATGAAATAATTTTATGATTGGGAGTTGCCACAACATGAGGCTCGCAGCATTGGGAAGGTTGAGAATCGATATTTAAAGCCCAGCTTCTAGACTTCCCAAACATGCGCCCAGGCAGGATAGGGGTTGGGGGTGGAGTTATATTATTCTAAAATACCTCTTTTGTTACATTAGTTGAGTTTGCTTTCCAAAAGCTTACTGCCAGAGAATCCTGATTGATAGTTATTTTTGGCACGGCCATATTTTGTGGAGAAATCTGATTTCAACATCCATTATTGCAGATTTCTTAAATTAGAACACACTTTTAGGTCAAGCTGATGTGTTTTGGCAGCTTCGTTTATTTAGAGCAGTGGGATCCTACGGAGTAGCTATTGGGCACAGATGGCTATAAACTTAAATTAATTAGGAATAACTGAAACCTTCAGCCACCACGCAACTGATCAGTAGCTGCATGTGGCTGGAGGTTAGTGTACTTAACAGTGACATTTAAAACATTTCCATCACCACAGAGAGGTTTACTGGACAGCAGAGTCCACAAGCACCTTGAACTCTCATCATCTCACCCTGTCCCCTGCCCCAAGCAACCGAAGGGGTAAAGATTTCTTTTGGATATATGAGCAACCTCATGTGATCACATTAGAAAAAACCCCACGTTGATCCTGCAAGTAGATCGAGGCCTGTTTTTTGTTTTTTTATTAGATATATTTTTTATTTACATTTCAAATGATTTCCCCTTTCTTGTACCCCCCCCTTCCCGAAAGTCCCATAAGCCCTCTTCCTTCACCCTGTTCCCCAATCAACCCCCTCCCGCTTCCCTGTCCTGGTATTCCCCTATACTGCTGCACTGAGCCTTTCCAGGACCAGGGGCCTCTCCTTCCTTCTTCTTGGGAATCATTTGATATGTGAATGTTTCTTGGGTATTCCAAGCTTTTGGGCTAATATCCACGTATCAGTGAGTACATACCATGTGTGTTCTTTTGTGATTGGGTCACCTCACTCAGGATGACATTCTCCAGTTCCACCCACTTGCCTAAGAATTTCATGAATTCATTGTTTTTAATAGCTGAGTAGTATTCCATTGTGTAAATATACCACATTTTCTGTATCCATTCCTCCGTTGAGGGACATCTGGGTTCTTTCTAGCTTCTGGCTATTATAAATAAGGCTGCTATGAACATAGTGGAGCATGTGTTCTTATTACATGCTGGAGAATCCTCTGGGTGTATGCCCAGGAGTGGTATAGCAGGGTCCTCCGGTAGTACTATGTCAAGTTTTCTGAGGAAACACCAGACTGGTTGTACCAGCTTGCAATAGAGGGCTAATATCCAAGATATACAAAGAACTCAAGAAGGTAGACTCCAGAGAGCCCAATAACCCTGTTAAAAATGGGGTACAGAGCTAAACAAAGAATTTTCACCTGAGGAATTTCGAATGGCTGAGAAGCACATAAAGAAATGTTCAACATCCTTAGTCATCAGGGAAATGTAAATCAAAACAACCCTGAGATTTCACCTCACACTAGCCAGAATGGCTAAGATCAAAAACTCAGGAGACAGCAGGTGCTGGCGAGGATGTGGGGAAAGAGGATCGAGGCCTGTTTTACCTCGCTGTTTAAATGGTTCTTTCATCTTGACCTCTGCCTTCTGACCTCCCTTTTTTCTTCGCTGAGACTGGGACGGTGAGTTAACTCAGGTTATTTAGACACGGGCCACAAATCCTCTAAGAGTCTTGCCATCCTGATGAGGTTAGCGTGATTGGGAATTGGTCTGGACAGAGTTGGGGGAGGAGGTGGATCTCTGATTCTGGATCAGACTTTGAGCAAATCACTCCACTTTCTAGGTTCCAGTCCCCTCAGCAGTCAACTGAAGGAATTCAATGGAGTCGTTTCTAAGTGTGCTCCACAATCTCGTGTGGACCCCTGATGATTAGTTCAACTCTTTTCAGGAGAGGTGAAGAATGCTGGGCAGAAGTCGTTGGGAGGCAGTCAATACATTAATTACATTACTCCCAGAGAGGAGTCCTTTTTCAATTTGGTGGGCACTGACCCATTTTACTGGTGGCAAAGCTTGGAATGTAAAATGAAAAAATAACAAGTGAGATCATACTGCCCCCCCACCCACTTCATAGCCTATTTTTTTATTGTTATGGTGGTTAGTGTTCAAATGCTTGTGAGCAACTTGCAAATAACTAAGTTTTAAATCTGTACTCTCTCTTTTTGGGTGGCCCAACTTCATACTTGGCAACTCATTGCCTGCTATGGGAACACGGTCTACCAAAAAAAGATCAAATTGTTCCAAATAGCTAGCTGTGTGTTCTCCTAAAAAACAAATTCAAACTCACATTTCAAAGTTACTGGGTGAGATGGGCCACCTGGTATATATCAGAGAAAGAATGCAGGGTCCTGCAAAGGGCTTCCTTCCTACTCAGGCATTCCGATCTATACCTCGGTGTCCGCACCCCCTCACTTGACTCTGCTCTCTATTATCAGTCTGAATGTTAGTCCTCAGCTTTTTGAGAAGCCAGGGTATTTTAGGAGAGGCCATGAAGCCAGTGCTGATTTCATGGGGTTGAGTCTCTAAAAAATCGCTTACCATTATGGCTGTGTGTGAGTGTGTGCGTATTTGTGTATGTGTACATGTGTGTGCACAAATGTATGTGTGTATACGCATGTGTGTTATGTGCATGTATGTGTGGACCCACATGTGTGTGTGCTGATACCCATGCCTGTGCACAGAGGAAGACATCTGTGCCCTGCTCCGTTGCTCTCTACCTTACTCCTTTGAGACATGATCTTTTATTGATCCTGGAAGTAGACCTGCAGCCAGCAAATCCCAGTGACCCTCCTGTCTCCACCCACAACAGCATTGGGCTTCCAGGCAAGTGCAGTCATGCCTGGCTTTTGACATGGGTGTTGGGATCTAACTTAGGTCCCCAAGCACCTTACCCAGTGAGCTGTCTCTCTAGCCTCTTTCAAAATTTCCTAGCACTAATCTGTATGTTTCTTATTGTCAGTAGGGAGTTGCATCCACAATGCCACCTCATAAGCTTTTTCTCTGGGCTAAGCATTCCCTATAAAGCAGTATGGTTTTTGGTCACTATCTACCTTATTCCAGGGATGGGGAGGCAGGGGCTCTAGGAGGTAGCAACCTACCTCACCTTATTCTCATTTCAAAGCTGAGCAGCAGTCCAGAGTTGAGAAGTTTTGGAAGTGGGAGTTGCCAGACAGATCTCGCCACCACGTGTAGATGGAAAATGCTCACAGGTGCAGAAGAGGGGTGTTAAAGAACTCCACTCTGGTGACAGCAACTGACTCCCCCATGTCAGTTACACTTAAAACCCTTCACCCCAGCACTTGGACATTTTGAAACTTTGTGGGATCTTTCTAGGCCTCTCTGACTTAAGAGTTAAGGGTCAGATTTTCACACACATGAATTTTCAAGAATCCAACAGACTTGTTAGAAGTCACATTACCAGTGGGAAGACATGTAACCTTATGCCAGGGATAAATATTAACGCAGGAATCTGTAGAACAATTTTTCTCCTGGCTAAGGCCACTGAAAGCCCCGTCTTCCCCAGCAGGTTGGACCTGGAGGGTCATACATTAGACTCACTCATTTTCTCGTTCTGGCAATAAGCCTTGATTGTACAGGAGGAATAATTTAATGTGGCATTTTGCTGAAACATCCTGTAGATATTTTAGGTATTTGCACAGGGAATTTTTTGACCTTTGAATAATATATGTGCTGAGAAAGGTCTTGGGATATTTTAACATGTTAAGCTGAGATAGCCCCAAAGGGGGTTATTTTGGTCCCTATTGGCTGCAACAATATTTCAAAAGCCTGTGGGATTTTTACTGTCTCTGAGGGAACTTTCAAGATATTTTTACTGCACTGTATTTCGTGCTATTTTGTGACTCTTTTATCAAAGGTGACTGACAGTCAGCTGATAAGTTCTCCTGATCTCCCATTAAGGCCTTCCCCTCTATCAATGAGCATTGTGTGAATTACTTGTGAAGCCGCAGAGGCCATCTGGGTCTCCTGGAGACATCATCGCCATATTCCAAATTGGGTTCTTGTTCTTAACATGGACGCGTACTGTGATGGGTAATGTCAATTGCCAGTTTGACAGGATGGAGAGTCACCTAAGAGACAAATCTTTGGGTGTGTCTTCCAGGGAGGTTCTAGAATTGATTAACTGAAGTGGGATGTCCCAACCTAAAAATGGGTAGATTTATTCCACAGGCTCGACCTCAGCCCACATGAGGACAAGAAAGCAAGCAGAGTGCCTGCAGTCCTTTCTCCCCATTTTCTCACTGCAGATGATGTAACCAGCTCCCTCCTTCCTCCACCGTGTTTGATGGTATCCCTTCTTAATCCACAGCCAATGGAAAACTAACACACAAACTTCTTCAACATTTAAAATCTTTTGATCCTTTGACTGTGCCAGTAAAAAGGAGTTCGGGTACTGAGCAGGCCAATAGAACAGAGGCATCCCTGGAACTGGGTCTCTTCTACAGGTGGCTTATATTCAATGAATAAATATGACCCTGACTAACAAGGCCAGAAGGAATTCTGTTATCGGTGCAGTATAAAAGACCACAAGTTCAACTGGGAATTAGTTCAAACCGCACACAGTTTTACCACTGTGCCCAAACACAAGGAGACTGATGCTCCCAGAAAGCCAGCTGTCTCCAAGGCTAGGGTCTGGCATCTTCAGAGAACCACAGACGACGGTCACAAGCATTTCTGCCCCGGAGGCCATTGTTGTTTTTTAAAGAGGAGGAATTTTACATTGGGGAATTTGTGGATGGGTGTACAGGAGTTAGTTCTAAACTGTATGAAGCTTGATTTCCCACCCCCAGTAGTCTTAAAAGAACATTCAGGGTTCCTGTCTGGTGTATTACTGAATTTCTAGACTCTATTATAGAGACTGTAGGAAGTAGGCATCCAATAAATACTTATTGAACAAATGCACTAGATTGCTAATCAGGTTCCTTACAGAGACTGAAAAGTCACTGCACATAGGGGACTGTTGGAACTGGGTATTGCTGGTGAATAGGAACTCTCTTGGAAGGATTAAAGGAATTGTCGTCAAAGGAAATGAAAACCTCAGAGGAATGGGGGCGAGGATTCTGAGCATCGATCTTTCCAGTGGAAATCCAGGAGGACAGGCCAACACTAGGTAATCAATAGCAAATCTTCACAATAAAATGCAGACAAACAGCCCAGTTCCTCAATGTCCTGCTGAGATTGCTGTCCAGAAGTTGGACCTGGGCTAAAATGGTGAGCCCTTTCTGGAATGTATCAAGTCCCTCCTTGCTGGTTTCATACTCCTGCAGTGTGTGGGCTTGTTCTAGAGTGTGGCCTGGGGGTGCATTACTAAAACAAACAAGTCAAGGAGGGGTCACAAAACTATCTTACAACAGGCTAACTCTTGTCCTTTGGTCATTGCTGTGCTTCTGAGCATTTGCAGTTGGCTTAACAGATCAAAGATCATGTCTAGGTATCCCTGGGTTTTAGAAATGTTTAAATATATTTGTCAAAATATACCATATGGAGGGGCTGGGGAGATGGCTTAGTGGTTAAGAGGACTAACTGCTTTTTCCAGAGGTCCCAGGTTCGATCCCAGCACTCACATGTTTGCTAATGACCATCTGTAACTTCAGTCCGAGTGGATCCAACACACTCTTCTAGCCTCTACAGGCACTGCATCACGTGGTGAACAGGCACACAAATAGGCAAAACACCCATTCACATAAAACAAAAAGGAAGATGATCTCAAAAATAATTTTAAAATATACTGTATGAAATTCTTAAAGAATTAGTGAAAATAATAATTATTCTTAAAAACCCACACTTATCTTCTTTTATAGATTCAAGATGGATATCCGTTTCTTTATCAGCGTCACTAAAAGGAATGGGGCCACAATATTTTCCAATGGTGTTAGGTTAAATGGGCTCACCAAGTTATGAACCCTACTTTCTTAGCAGTGTGGAGGTGGCTATCCTTTTTATTCTAGCCGGTGGCATTACCTTAAAAAAACAATCATATACATACCATGGAAAAGAAAAGTGTAATGCAATGTTCCTATACTAATGAACCATTCAGTGCAGATTTAGATAGCAACTCTTGAATTGCTTTCTCTGCTACCCAATTAGTCACCATCCAGTGTTAACCAAGTGCCCTTAAGTTGTACTGAGTCTTGGGTACTATAGATGCTGACTTAACACCTAGTGTGTATACTGGTTACCTTAGGCACAGAAGCTTGGAAGTTGAAGAACTGTTTTGAAGCAATGGCAGAAGGGATTGTTTTGACTTTTAAGTTATTTCCCCCAATGGCCCCATCTCTTCCTTGACTGTTTGTAGTAATGGGCTCAGAAACCACACAAAGGAAGCAGCTCGTCCTGGGCACATTGCTCTCTTCTCTGTGCTGGGTAATAGTCTCAGACATTTCTAACACCTTAGATTTCAGCAAATTCATCCCTTCCTACAGTCTCGCCATCTCACTCTCCCCGGAACAAAGACATTTAAGAAAAAAGTTATTCATGACTCTAATCCCCCAAACAATTGCCCTTTTAGAGTTTGTAAAAAGAGTTATGAACTATAATGCTTGTGTTTTTTATCGTTTTTGTTAGTATACAAAATAGCAGTTTTCACTATGATATCATTGTGCTTGACTCATGTTGGACCCTCATAAGAGACCCTTGAGACCTTGTCCCTCTCCTTTCCCTTAGCTGATTCCCTTCCTTCCTTCCTTCCTTCCTTCCTTCCATTTGTCCATCTTCTGCTCTCATGTCACATATAAATTAAAGTGAAATTGTAAGTTAGAATAAGCCTTTCTTTACATAATCTGACTGCCTAATTGCCCTTTGTCCTACTGGACCTCAGATGTAGTTATATCAAATCTAATTTATTACTGTTGGCAATTAAATACTAAAGATTGTGAAGATGTTTATAATATAAGCCATAGAAGATTAAACTCATTATTCCTTCAACATGTTCTCAAATGAGGAAAGGGGCAGATAACAGCTCTGGTGCAGGCTAACACTTGTGCAATTTTTATGTGTCAGAGGAGGAGGGAGAAGTTACTGTCTTACTTTGACTTGAAATGCTAAACAAGGCATGGGGTAGCCTTGGCCTTGAGTCTACCTCCATCCATGATGCTGGATGAGAAATTGTACAAAAACTAGTGTTCCCATCAATGATCATGTGAATCTGTGCATAGAATAACAGTCCTTTCACACATGCCTTGTGATATGGTTTCCCCAGAACCCTTGGGTACATTGCCGCAGGAGACTGAGTACGTCAAGTGGACTGATGGGGACAGCATTGGAGTCAAAGAGTCAGTAATCTTAGCTGTGTGGTTCTGTGAAACTCAGCCCCACAGTACTCTCCATCATTCTTACAAGCTTGTCTTGTTTGCACATATGTCTGCCCTCTAAGGAAGGTGGGTAGTAGTAGTCAGAAGAAAATTCGTTTGCTTCGCCAGGTGGGTGGGTGTTTTGTATGTAAATCTAGAAGGGTTAACAAAAGATTACATTTTGTTCATGTGTTCATCCACAACACAGATGCCTGGGATAAGGGTTAACAAGACAGAAAAAGAATCTGCTCACCCAAAGTATACCTTCTACTTGGGATAGAAAGAACATAGCCATGTAGTAATGTAGGAAGAAGAGTGAAATTAGGATATTGGTGAATGCTAGGGCAAAAGAGACTCAGGGGAGGCTGGATGCTCACTGGAGTGAAAGGGTTACTAGGGAAAGGCATCTGTCTTGGAGGTTTTAGAGAAGCCCCTTTCTCAGTTGGCAGATCATTCAAACTGCCAGGGTTGCAGATTGTCTGCAACAGAGGACATGCAGACTCAAAGACCTGTAGGGCTGAGCAGGTTGTAATGATGAATTCCCCAGGGAGACTGCCACACTGACAGTACAGTGAAGGATGTGTGCTCAGAGGTGAAGTGGGAGGCAGACCGTCCTCATATCATGAAGAAAAGCCTGAGTAGAGTTTTCACCATAATGCAGTGGTTCTCAATCTTCCTAATGCTGCAACCCTTTAATACAGTTCCTGTACAGTTTATAGTTGTGGTGACCACCAACCATAAAATTATTTCATTGCTATTCATAACTGTAACTGTGTTACTGTTATGAATCGTAATGTATCTGATATACAGGATTCTGATATGTGACACCTCCAAAGGACTCACGACCCACAGGTTGAGATAGGAGCTCTAATGGAATGTAAGCTATAAGAGTTTTGAAAAGGTTGCTTTCATTGGGGTATATGAGAAAGGGAGGGGATCTAGAAGGTTGAGAGGGAGGGCTAGAAAGCCAGAGATAGGAAATAAAGAGATTTCTATGTTTCTCCGAAGTGGTTCATGTCATCTCTTCCCTTCCCACTGGCTTGGATAAAAAGGGCCACCGAAGATATAAAACATGCATTAGACTGTTCAAAGGGTAGTGTGCAGTGAGGCCACTCACCTCCATCTCTCCTCAAGAATCTTCAGGAAGCCTTACAATGACCAATAGCTCTCTTGGGTGATAGATTTTTAATAGTGAATGGGAAGGAATGCTGGATCTTGCATAATGACTGAGCAAGATAAATGAAGAGGAAGGGAAAAGCCTCAGCCTTTGACAAAGCAAACACTCACAGAGTGGCCATTGTTTCCTCCTCTGTAGTCCTCTTCTCTGTTTTCAGTTAGTGTTGGGTCATTTCCTGATCTGTGGTGTAGCCCTGAACTATAGTGAGTCCCTGCTAAGGCTGATGGTTTATAACCCTGTAGTTTTTGTCTCCCAGAGAAGGAAATTCACTATTCCTAAAGTCCCCGCTCAGTGTTAATTGCAGAATTTAATGGTTATTTGGGGGACCAACCAGGAAGCATCAGAGTTCCACTTTTCCCCTACTGCTACAGGGATGTTGTCCAACAGAGTGTTGGAAGGATGTTTGGGTTTGTTGTTTCACTGGCAGGAAATGGAAAGTTGCTGCTGTCAGCTACTTGGTCACAATGACACTTTCCTTCACATCACAAAGGAAGGGCTTATAGTGGACTGGAATCTGGTTCTTAGCAGTCCAACAGTATGCTCAGTAATGGACGTGCTACAGCAAAAGGGAGGTATCGCTGCATTTGCATAATTTCATGTCAATGCCTAAAAGAGATGCTAGATGACTTAACCTTGACTTAAAGAAAGCCCAATGGGGAGACCACAATTATAGCTAACTTCCCTTTTCCTTGACAGAGTCTAGAGGTCACTTTATACTCATTTCATTTAAGATACACCCATGACTTAATTATAACCATTTTAGATAACCACCCCTGTCATCCTGCAATAGCTTTAAAAGCTTTCTTAATTGTGTAGTCATTTTTCCCCTTTCAGCTTTATCTTGAAGAATCAATCCAGATGACCACTTAGGAGTAAGGACTGCATTGTAAAGAGCAGCTTGGACAGCCAGTAAGAAAAGAATAGATTACAACCGAACGCTGAGGCTTAAACAGAACTGTGCCAACAGGCAGCCATTTGGCACATGCCCATTTAAACTTAAGTTCATTACAATTTAATGATATTAAATTGTATTTCCTTAGTTGTACTAACTAACTAATCAGGTTTCAGTGTTTAAAGTGACCACATATGATTGTCTACCACATTATAGGTTAGATATACTATGTTCCTCTCTTCAAAGATAGTTCTGTCAAGTCTAGAAATTTTAATAGTTGGAGTCAGGAGTTTTTTTTAGAAAGTATGGATAGATGCCTCCCACTGATTTCCATTCTCACTCTCAGCCCTCTCCAGCTCCCCTCCCTCCATACCTGATCACCATCCCCATCCCTTCCTTCACCCCCTCTCCCATCCAGTTCCCTCTCTTCATCCAGCTCTGATGTCTTGTTTCCCTTTCTGAGTGAGATGCACGGATCCTCCTTTGGGCCCTCTTTATTTCCCAGTTTTTTATGTCTGTGGATTGTAGCATGGTTATCCTATCCTTTATGGTTAATGTTCAATTATAAGTGGTTACATACCATATGTGTCTTTCTGGGTCTGTGTTACCTCACTTGGGATGATATTCTCAAGTTCCATCCATTTGCCTGAAAACTTCATGATGTCTTTGTTTTTAATGGCCAAATAGTATTCTATTATATAGATGTACCACATTTTCTTTATCCATTCTTTGGTTGATGGACATCTGGGTTGTTTCCAGCTTCTAGCTACTACAAATAAAGCTGTTCTGAACATATTTGAGCAGGTTTCCCTGTAGTATAGTGGGACAGCTTTTGGGTATATGCCCAGGAGTGGTATAGCTAGGTTCTGTGGTAGAACTATCACCAAATTTTTAAGAAGTCATCAAACTGATTTCTAAAGTTGTTGCACAAGTTTACACTCTCACCAGCAATGGCGGAGTGTTCCTCCTTGCTCCACATCCTCTCCAGGATGTGCTGTCACTTGAGCTTTTGATCTTAGCCATTCTGATGGGTGTAAGATGGATTCCCAGAGTCATTTTGATTTGCATTTACGCGATGACTAAGGATGTTGAACATTTCTCTAAGTGCTTCTCAGTCATTCCACCATTTGAGATTCCTCTGTTGAGAATTCTCTGTTTAGTTCTGTACCCCATTTTAAAATTGGGTTATTTGGTTTTTTGATGTCTAATTTCTTGAGTTTTTTTTTTAATGTATTTTGGATATTAGTCCTCTGATTTTTTTCCCATTATGTAGACTGCCATTTTGTCCTAATGGGATGGGGGAGGCTTTGAGGAGTCTATGGGTGACCCTACCTCATATTCTTATCAGTAGGACATATAGAGATTGAAGTGACCACTTTGTATAGCCAGACAGGACTTCCAGTAGAATGAGGGGGACATCAACCCATTCACAAAACCCCAAAAATTGTCCTGCCTACAAGATGCACAGGGATACAGATGTAGCAGAGACTGAGGAAACAGCCAACCAATGACTGGGCCAAACTGAGACCCGTCCTATGGGAGAGAGTCAACCCCTGGCACTAATAATGATACTCTGCTATGAATGCAGACAGGAACCTACCATAACTGTTTCCTGAGAGGCTCCATTCACCAACAGATAGAAACATATGTAGAGATCCACAGCCAAATATCAGGCAGTGCTGGGAGGTTCTTGTAGAAGAGTGGGGAATAGAATTGAGCTAGTTGGAGAGATCAAGGACACCACAAAACAAACAAACAAACAAACACCTACAGTCAACTAACCTGGGCCTAGGGGTCCTCACAGAGACTGAGACAGCAACCAAAGAGCATGCATGGGCTGGACCTAGACCCACCCCCAACATATACTTGTATCAGATGTACAGTTTGATCTTCATGTGATCCTCTGATAACTGGAGCGGGGCTGTTTCTGACTCTGTCGCCTGCTATTGTATCTCCTTCCTTTACCTGGACTGCATGGTTAGGCCTCAGTGGGAGAGTGCTTAGTCCTGCTGAGACTAGACATGCCAGGGTGAGATGGCACCCAAGAGGGGAGGCTTCTCTTTCTCTGAGGAGAAATGAAGGGGGTAATAGAAGGAGAGAAAGGAAGGGTGCTGTGATTGGGATGTAATGTGACTAAAAAGAATGTATAAAGAGACAAGAGGAACTTGCCAAGGAGTTTCTACAACATTTTGATCTCATATGGCTTAACCACTGATATCTTCATCAGTAGCTTCATATATTGAAGTTGACTAGTTACTGCAAAGGAGAAAAAGAAAAATTCTTTCTTACTATTTCCAATTTGTTAATATTGTCTAACTCCTGTGTTGTTTGGTTGTATGGGCAAAGGCATCTGCAGCTATGGAGAGCAGGCCGACCCACCTAGTCATCGCCAGGTCCTGTAGCAATGAACTCAGCCATCTTTACCCAAGGAGAGGAAGACAGAAGCATCTTCATTTCCATTGTGTCACAGTTATATTGCTCGCGTGACCTGGGGGAAAATGTCTTTCCAAGCATAAGACTGTGTGGTAGGCCATGCTGAGGACAGATGAGAACACTTGGCTTTCTAATTGTTACCTTGGCAAGGCCAGACATATAACAAGCCCCTTCTCTGTAGTTGAAGTTATTTGTTCTTTTGATCCACCTGGTTTCTTCTCTTGGTTTCTAGCTAAAGTCCTCTTCCAGACCTGTATATTGCCATGTACACTAGATCCACAGGTATGTCAAGCTGACCTCACTCTATAACAACTTGAACTTAAGTAGAATGTGTGTTCTTGTAAATGCGCGCACTTGCACGTGTGTGTGTGTGTGTGTGTGTGTGTGTGTGTGTGTGTGTGTGTGCGCGCGTGCACGTGCATTTGTATGCTTAGCCAATGTATTCTCTGAGGAGTATGAGAGGCCATGTTCCAAAAACTTCCTACATCTAAGGACTCTGTATTAAAGGCAGCTTAATGGGCTAAAACATCCCAGGTCAAACCATGTCGTCCAACTAACCTTGAGGCTAGAGTAGAACAATTTCCATTGTAAAGCTGTAGATCTGGGCACAGTAGAGATGAATGAGATGCCCACAGCTGCAGAGCAAGTCAACTATGGAGAGAAGCTGTGATGTCTTAACTTCTTGATGCATGATTAAGAAGTTACTCCTCAAAACTGATCCACCTTGTGAATTTACTGCCATTCAGTAGACTCTGAGCTGTGGAAAGACCAAAAAAAAAATTGCTTCTCTTTAACCTATTCTGTTTTATGGATGGGGAAGGGAAAGATGCTCACAATGTGTATTTCTAAACAGTATATCCTACATATATCATACTTACATGTTACACATATGTGCACACACACATACTTTATATTTACTTCACAGCATACTCTTTTTAAAAATGATTTATTTATTTTATATATGTGAGTACACTGTAGCTGTCTTCAGACACACCAGAAGAGGGCATTGGATCCCATTACAGAGAGTGTGAGCCACTATGTGATCGTTGGGAACTGAACTCAGGACATCTGGAAGAGCAGTCAGTGCTCTTAACTGCTGAGCCATCTTTCCAGCCCCACAATGTACTCTTAATGAATGTGCTTTGGTGGTGGAGGAGGGGAAAAGGAAGATGGTATCCAAGTGGACTTATGTGTAATAACTTTTCTGTCGTGCCCATTGGTACTGGTCCAGGGTGTGGTAGAAATGTGCCTCCATGATGCACTTCCCCACCATGCTGATGAATGAGGAAGAGAAGCAGAAAAAGGAGCTACTGCTTCCTTGGTTTTAGCATGAGAATCTGAGTTCACTTTCTGTTTGTATGCAGTAGACTTGGGAAGACGGGGTATCTCTCTGGTTTTCAAATGTTAGGGACTGGGGCCAAATGTAAGGAAAGCCAAGCGGATATTTCTCCCACGGTGGTGGTTATCTTTAGTCTGTGCTAAGGTCATTGCCTGCTCATGGGCTCTGGGCCAAATTCACACTGGTTCTTAAAATCTGGAAAACCACCAACCACTGAGGCTCAGACTTTTTCACAGGCATAAGCAGGGTTCAAATCCCTTGTGTTTTGCCTTGTTGTATGTTCATCTATATGAGAAATAGGAACTGGGCCCAGCCTTGTGCAAAACAAAATAAATGGTCATAAATGTATACCTTTATGAATGGGCATGTAAATAAATAGATGACATAGAACAAATTCCAGCAAGGATAGAGAACATAGGATCAATAGATCATTTACATTTAAATCAAATGAGGTGCTAGTTTATTGGAAGGCATATGTAATGAATGGTGTGGATGTTGGGAGAAGGGTTAGTATTCCTAAAACAAATAAACAAACAATAATCAAGCTCCATTTAGTCACCCTTGCTAGATGATAATCCAAACAAGATGAGGCACCCTGACCGGGCATAAGTAGTGTGATTCCCAGGACTTGAGGGGTAGAAGCGGATTGATGAGGAGTTCAAGGTCATCGTCAGCTATATAGCAAGTTCAAAACCAGCCTGGACCATATGAGACACTGCCACAAAAAAAAAAAACAATAAAAATAAAAAAATAAAAACCAAACAAACAAAAAGAATTGCCCTTGTTTTGATAGGAGTTGAGAGCAGAGGTACATTGAAAAGAATAGTCTCTTCCTTTTCAGAGGGTTGTAGGATGCCTTTCTCCCCTGGACTACATTGCTGTAAACGTGCTGCAGAAGCAGTGGACAAGAAGCAGCTAAAGAGCCTTAGTGAGCCGAGCCATGGCCTAGTGTGCACATATCTTCTGCACATTAACCTTAGTTATTCTAATCTTTAACATCTTTGTGAACTTGAGAGCATTTAAAAACTGACCAGGGCTACACACATCCTTTAATCTTATCTGGGAAAAGCCAAGATGCATCCTTTCTCATTCCAAATCTAAGACCATTACAGTAAGAAGACAAGTGGTGACTATGTCTGGATCAGAGAAAAACTTAAGGGCTCCCAGGGGAAAGCCATCTCATTACAGAGAGATGCAGAAGATGTAAGAACCGGTGGTCAGGGTGAAAAACATATAGGACCAGTCTCCCAGGAACCCCGAGTGCTCATCACAACTGGGAAGAAGTGGCCAGTGGATTCTATGATAACATAGCTTGGACGACTTCCTTTAAAAATCTTGAGGGAAGCGATGAATGGACTCACTGACTCCACAGCCACGCAGCCAAGGGGAAGGTCTGGCTGCGTCGTTCAGAGAAGTGTCATTGACACTGCCAGAGTGTGTTTGAAAAGAGACACAAATGAAGGAGAGCTACTGCCACTGTCCACTGAGCTGGTTCATGGAGCTATGTCAGCTAGAAGGAAGCCAGGCCTGACGGTGGAAGAGAAGTGGGATCACATGGGATTGTGCAATCTTAGCTGGATCCACTTACTGAAGTGATTGACAGCCTAACAAGGATCCTCTCTGTCTATCACAGGGCGTAATTATAGTGAATTTTGACACCACATTGTTTTGGAAACCTGTTGAGGGTTCATCCATTGGATTCCAAAGCTTGCTTTTCCTGAAGAACCAACAGAAAGACCTGTTCAACTAGGTTTCTGTCTGTCTCTGTTCAAATGGGCAGCCTCCGTCTAATGGAAGTTTCATTCTGTGTTTCCCCAAGCTGTTGCATTTAGGTGATGCAGACCCACCCCACCCCCAAAGTCTGAGACCTGGTAATAACAAATTTGTCAAGTATGGTGTTAGTGTGTGAAAGTTCTTGACTGAATCATCTAGAGAGTAAGAGTCACAGACCATCATTATACAGTTGCCTTCTGAACAGAAAATGCCCTTGATATAAGAGTTGCTTATAAAACTTAATATTTTCTCTGTGTTCATTTTGTTGTTATTTAATTTTTAATTATTATTGTTGTTATTATCATTACATGTTTGTATATGGTATGTGTGGTTGAATGTGGGCACATGTACCGTGGCACTTGCTTATAGATGTCAAAGGACAGTTCTCTCTCTCCACCCAGGCCATCAGGGTTATATGTTTTGCACACTGAACCATCTTATTGGCTAAGCTATGCACTTTTTCTATAGGACCTTGCACTTGCCTGGGAGACAGGATCTCTATTTCCCCTTTAAAGATAAAGACGCAGCTCTGGGAAGCATCAAGTCTTCGTTTTTCTGTTTTCTCACGGTTGCCCTCAGCCTACTGAAGTCTGAAGAATTCAGGCAGGGTTTTGGGATTGGCTCCTTCTTCTTGAGAAATAGACAGAAATAAAGAGAGTAAATTTATCTTTATTCAGAGAACGACCATGTATGCAGTCTATTAGGAAACTGACAAAAATAGTTAGGCCTAAGTCGTGGCCATAGCAATGTCTCAGGGTCACAACTCAGTTTACATGCAAACGCCAGTCACATTTCTACATAGTACTGATGAACATTTGGATGGCAGCATTTTTAAATGTTGTACTTAGGAAAACAGCCCCTGACAATCCTGTTGATTTAGCTTTAAAGGAGTATAGCCTCCAAAAGAAAACAGGGTAGACAGAGAATTGTTATTATGAACACAGAAATTTTGTTTCCAGAGAACTGAACTCTCACACTAGTCTCTTTTAAACAGGCCCAGAAGTGCCTAACAGCTGGCCAGAGCCACACAGTGGCTCAGCTCTAGACACTTGAATTCTGCCCCTGTAACCAGCTTGCTGTTTTTCTTCATGACATGTCTGCCAGTTTACTGAGCCCTGTGTCCTGTGACGTCTGAGGTGTTCTCTACTTCCTGTGCACAAAGGTGCAGCTATTCTGAGCTCCCAGCATCCCTATTTGATACCTGACAGCATTTGGGGACCGATAGCAACCACGTTCTTTTGCATGTTCAGTTTTGCTATTTTCAGTTTGTATCTATTTGATTCTCATAAGACATAGGAATAAGGAAACAATGAAACTGTTAACTCAATTTTATTGCTGATGGAGAGGTAAGTCCCTGTGCTTCTAAGTGACAGAGGAACAGATGGAAGGAAAATCTACTTTGAAAACACATGATGATTCACGTAAGGCACCAGACTTAGTTGAAAAAGTTGAACTTTCACTCATTCAAGTAGTCAGTTCAATTATTGACTTTGAGAGCCTTGGAACATGCTTAAGGAAATACAAGTGTTTATATCCATTCACTTACACCAGTGGTCAGAAAAGAAGGGGAAGGGGTGTGAAGCCTCCTGCTTTAGAGAATGCAACCAATCATGAAAAAAGATAGCATCATAGCCTCTCTCTCTCTCCATATATATATATATATATATATATATATATATATATATATCATCTACATCTATATCTACCTATCTCTATCTCTATCTCTCTATCTAATCTCTATCTATATCTATTGTCTATATCTATATTTATCATCTATATCTATACCATCTGTATCTATCTAATATCTGTCTGTCTGTCTGTCTGTCTGTCTGTCTGTCTGTCTGTCTGTCTGTCCGTCCATCCGTCTGTCTGTCTATCTATCTGTGTATTGCACGTGTGGTGTCCACAGAGGCCTGAAGGTGTCAAATCTTCTGGAACTGGAGTTACAGAAGTTTGCAGGCCACCACGAAGGTGTTGGGAATCGAACCTAGGTTCTCTGCAAGAGCAGTCAGCGTTCTTACCAATGAGCCATTTCTTCAGTCCATAACATGTCTGATTTTTTTTTTAATGTAGATGTTACAACTGGTGAGCGCTTCATTGATTTAGAGGCACATATGCCACAGAATCAAACATTTAAGATGTGGAAAGGGATCTTAGGCCTGTTCTAGTTGAGTCCTCTCTGTTCTCGTTGAGGGAGCATGAGCTTCGAGATTTCACCTGATCACTTGAGGTCGCTGATGGGTGACAGAACTAGTCCTGGGATCCAGAGCCAGCCCACCCTATGAGACCAGGTTGAAGCTTGGGAGGCACCTCAGCCCCCTTAGTTTGTATTAGTCAATTCCAATAACTTGCAGGCATCCCGTTCTGACTGTGGATACAAATGATAGCTGTATAGCCAGTCTCAGCAGTCTCCCAGGGAAGGACCACAGGACTCAGTCACCCCAGGGTATCTCTGCCCCAGGAGCTTCTACCCCCCACACAAAGACAGTCTCACACACCAGCCTGCTCCACCTCTCATCTTAAAACATTTGTCTGAGCTGGCTGCACAGGTCCTGGAAAGCATCACAGGGTTCTTTGAAGTAGGGTTGTTTATTTTTCCTGCAACACATCTGCTATTCATTTTATTTGGATCTTAGAGTGCAGTGTTTTGGCTTGTCATGTGAGAGAGAAGTCTCTGTTTTAAAAAGCCTAAGGTGATGTTTTTCATCTGTTCTACCATTACCTTCTACACATGTGCTCCTGTACTCATTCGGCAACTACTTCACAGACCCTTCCTCTGGGCCTGAGATGGTACTAGCGGCTCGGGAAACAGCGGCAAAGGAGAAAGTCGCTGCTGCTACGATGCTCATTCCAGAAGAGACAGGTAGACAGTAAAGACGGGTGTAATGGACATTTTTATGGATTAGGCGTTGATGAGCACTGTGGCCAATACAAGTGAGCTGGGATAGGAAGTGGTGGGGAACACACTTGTAGTCTAGAGAGAATGGTGGGGAAGGAGTCTTTGCTAGCGGTGGCAGTTGGGCAGATCCCATAGAAGTAAAGAAACAAGTTGTGTAGGTGTGTGTGTGTGTGTGTGTGTGTGTGTGTGTGTGTGTGTGTAAGAATTCTAGAGCAGTGGATCTCAACTTGTGGATTGCAACACCTTTCGGGGGCAGAGTTGAATGACCCTTTCACAGGGGTCACCTAAGACTATTGAAAAACAAAAGTATTTGCGTTGTGATTCATAACAGTAGCAAAGATAGAGTTATGAAATAGCCATGAAAATAATTTTTATGGCTGGAGGTCACCCCAGCACGAGGAACTGTATGACAGGGTCTCAGCATTAGGGAAGTTGAGAAAGACTGTACTAGATGGAGACAACATCAAGGACTTGTCCCTGAGTCAGGAGACTGCTAGGTATACTCAAGACGCAAGAGGACCAGCACAGTTTCTGTGGAGAGAGTAACACCGAAGATAACAATAATGTAAGGGATAGGGATGGGGAGGGGGCGGTGGCAGGGCCTATGCCATTTACGACAGCACAGATTCATTGCTTTACTCAATTAAGCTTTCGAAATTGTGTGGGTTAAGAATGATGGTCCGTGTCCGGCCAGAGCTCTGGCCACTGGGCAAAGGCGGACACGGGGAGTCACCACCGCTAGGCAGGCAGGTGAGTGGGTGTCGGGCTGTAAGAAGGACCCCCCCACACTCTGGAGTGGGGGAAGGGCAGTCTGAGGGTCCCTGGGGAAGCGGTAGGGCCGAGCTCATGGGTCCTTGGGTCTCCCGGAGGTCGCGGACGACAGGTTCTCACTCTTGGACACCACAGATGCGGCTGGATGTCATGGAAGAGCTGAGAGCAGGGTGGGGGGCCCGCGGGGCTGGATCTAGCCCAGGGCCGAAGGAGAAAGAGGGAAAGGAGGAGCTCGGCTGGGTCCTTGGCTCGTTCAGCAGCTCAGCTTGGTTTGGTGGTGACCGTGGCTAGAAGCACAGAGAGTTTTCTCTGTGGGAGATTAGACTCGAGGCTCTTTAGGGGAAGGCCTGCTCCATTGCTCCAGCACGGAGGGTCCCGATGAGAGGAGGCAGTCCATGGTTTTAAAGCCGTTTATTGTTGGCAGAGAGTTATGATGAGTGAAAAGTAGAGGCCAGCCATGGCCACGTGGAGAGAGGGGTGTGGGGGAAGGGAATGGGGAGAGAAGGGGAGCAAGGGGGCAAGAGAAAGAGCTTGAGAACAAGAGAGAGAACCAGAGAGAACAAGAGAGGGAGGAGGGGCAAACGGCCCCTTTTATAGTGGGCCAGGCCTACCTGGATGTTGCTATGTAACCTTCAGGAGGAGCATACCTGGCTGTTGCCAGGTAACTGTGAGGGTGGAGTCCAGACAGAATACCAGGAGCTTAGGGGCATTGCCCTACATGACCGATGGCCACAGAATTATGGAGTTGAGGGCCTCCTGTCAGGAGCCTGGTGTCTGAGAGCATGACAAATGGCCTTCTATTCCTTCCAGAATTATTGGGTGGGGCACCAGGGTTTAAACCTGGCTCTACCAGAAAACAGGCTATCCAGGCTACCTTTCAGGGACCCACAAAATTGGACAGAGACCATTCATTCAGTGCTCTCTCTCTCTCTCTCTCTCTCTCTCTCTCTCTCTCTCTCTCTAGAATAGAGTTTCTTCAGGGCATGGGGAGGGGAGTAGAGAGGGTAGGAGAGAGAGAGAGAGAGAGAGAGAGAGAGAGAGAGAGAGAGAGAGAGAGAGAGAGAGGTAGAGGCTGGAGGCTGGCCATGAGCATGTGGAGGGGGGGGAGTGGAATGGGGAGAGAGGGGAGAAGGGACTGAAGGACAGAGCGGGAGCAAGAAGACAAGAGCAAGAGAGCTTCATTCGGCTCTTAAGCATTCATTATGCAGGCAGCTACCTATACTCTACAGCTGTAGTGTAAAACCAGGACATGCCTTAATTCCTGTAGGTCTGTTCCAGTGTCCTGACTTGGTCATTGTTCTAGAATCATGCAGCACAATGTTTTTTTTTTTTAATTTTATTTTATTTTATTTTTTTAATTTACATTCCAAATCACTTCCCCTTTCCCGTTTCCTCCCTCCCCGAAAGTCCCATAAGCCCCCTTCCCTCCCTCTTTTCTCCGTTCAACCCCCTCTCATTACTCTGTCCTGGCGTTCCCCTACATCCAGTCTTTCCAGGACCAGGGGTCTCTCCTTCCATCTTTTTAGAAATCTATTGATATGCTGATGGTGTCTAGGGTATTCTGAGATTCTGGGTCAATATCCCCTTATCAGTGACTTCATACCATGTGTGATCTTTTGTGATTGGGTTACCTCACTAAGGATGATATTTTCAAGTTCTGACCATTTGCCTAGGAATTTCGTGAATTCATTGTTTTTAATTGCAGAGTAGTATTCCATTGTGTAAATATACCACATCTTCTGAATCCATTCCTCCGTTGAGGGACATCTGGGTTCTTTCCAGCTTCTGGCTATTATAAATAAGGCTGCTATGAATATAGTGGAGCATGTGTCCTTATTGCATGCAGGTAAAGTCTCTGGGTATATGCCCAGGAGTGGTATAGCCGGATCCTCCGGAAGTGTCATGCCCAGTTTTCTGAGGAGCCGCCAGACTGCTTTCCAGAGTGGTTGTACCAGCCTGCAATTCCACCAGCAGTGGAGGAGTGTTCCTCTTTCTCCACATCCTCGCCAACAACTGCTGTCTCCTGTGTTTTTGATCTTAGCCATCCTGACTGGTGTGAGATGGAATCTCAGGGTTGTTTTGATTTGCATTTCCCTAATGACTAAGGATGATGAACATCTCTTTAGGTGCTTCTCAGCCATTAGATATTCTTCAGGTGAGAACTCTTTGTGTAGCTCTGTACCCCATTTTTTAATAGGGTTACTTGCCTCTCTGGAGTTTAACTTCTTGAGTTCTTTGTATATCTTGGATATTAGCCCTCTGTCGGATGTAAGGTTGGTAAAGATCATTTCCCAGTTAGTTGGTTGCCGCTTTGTCTTTTTGACGGTGTCTTTTGCCTTGCAAAAACTTTGTAATTTAATGAGGTCCCATTTGTCTATTCTTGATCTTAGAGTATAAGCTATTGGAGTTCTGTTCAGGAAATTCTCCCCTGTGCCCATATGTTCAAGGTTCTTCCCTAGTTTCCCTTCTATTAGTTTCAGTGTGTCTGGTTTTATGTGGAGATCTTTGATCCACTTAGAATTGAGCTTAGTGCAAGGAGATAAGGATGGGTCAATTTGCATTCTTCTGCATGTTGACCTCCAGCTGAGCCAGCACCATTTGTTGAAAAGGCTATCTTTTTTCCACTGGATGGTTTTAGCTCCTTTGTCAAAGATCAAGTGACCATAGGAGTGTGGATTCATTTCTGGGTCTTCAATTCTGTTCCATTGATCTACATGTCTGTTACTGTACCAATACCATGCAGTTTTTAACACTATTGCTCTGTAGTACAGCTTGAGGTCCGGGATACTGATTCCCCCAGAGGTTCTTTTACTCTTGAGAATAGTTTTAGCTATTCTGGGTTTTCTGTTATTCCAGATGAATTTTTGAATTGCTCTTTCTAACTCTATGAAGAATTGAGTTGGGATTTTGATGGGGATTGCATTGAATCTGTGTATTACTTTTGGTAAGATGCTCATTTTTACTATATTAATCCTGCCAATCCATGAGCATGGCAGATTTTTCCATCTTCCGAGGTCTTCTTCAATTTCTTTCTTCAGAGACTTGAAGTTCTTGTCATACAGATCTTTCACTTGTTTGGTTAGCGTCACGCCAAGATACTTAATATGGTTTGTGGCTATCGTAAAGGGTATTATTTCTCTTACTTCTTTCTCAGCCTGCTTATCCTTTGAGTATAGGAAGGCTTCTGACTTGCTTGAGTTGATTTTATATCCGGCCACTTTGCTGAAGTCGTTTATCAGCTGTAGGAGTTCTCTGGTGGAGTTCTTTGGGTCGCTTATGTATACTATCATATCGTCTGCAAATAGTGATAGTTTGACTTCTTCCTTTCCAATTTGTATCCCTTTGACCTCTTTTTCTTGTCTAATTGCTCTAGCTAGAACTTCAAGTACTATATTGAAAAGATATGGAGAGAGAGGGCAGCCTTGTCTAGTCCCTGATTTTAGTGGGATTGCTTCAAGTTTCTCTCCGTTTAGATTGATGCTGGCTACTGGTTTGCTGTAAATTGCTTTTACTATGTTTAGATATGGGCCTTGAATTCCTGATCTTTCCAAGACCTTTAGCATGAAAGGATGCTGAATTTTGTCAAATGCTTTCTCAGCATCTAATGAGATGACCATGTGGTTTTTTTCTTTGAGATTGTTTATGTAGTGGATTACATTGATGGATTTCCTTATATTGAACCATCCCTGCATCCCTGGGATGAAGCCTACTTGATCGTGGTGAATGATCGTTTTGATGTGTTCTTGGATTCGGTTGGCAAGAATTTTATTGAGTATTTTTGCATCGATATTCATAAGAGAGATTGGCCTGAGATTCTCTTTCTTTGTCGGATCTTTGTGTGCTTTTGGTATTAGTATAATTGTAGCTTCATAGAACGAGTTGGGTAGTGTTCCTTCTGTTTCTATTTTGTGGAACAGTTTGAAGAGTATTGGTGTTAGGTCTTCTTTGAAGGTCTGATAGAATTCTGCACTAAAACCATCTGGACCTGTGCTTTTTTTGGTTGGAAGACTTCCAATGACAACTTCTATTTCTTCAGGGGTTATAGGACGGTTTAGATGGTCTATTTGATCCTGATTTAATTTTGGTACTTGGTATCTGTCAAGGAAATTGTCCATTTCCTCAAGATTTTCTAGTTGTGTTGAATACAGGTTTTTGTAGTAGGATCTGATGATTTTTTGAATTTCCTCAGTTTCTGTTGTTATCTCTCCCTTTTCGTTTCTGATTTTATTAATTTGGATACTATCTCTGTGCCCTCTGGTTAGTCTGGCTAAGGGCTTATCTATCTTGTTGATTTTCTCAAAGAACCAACTCCTCGTTTTGTTGATTCTTTGTATGGTTTTATTTGTTTCTACTTGATTGATTTCAGCCCTGAGTTTGATGATTTCCTGCCTTCTACTCCTCTTTGGTGTATTTGCTTCTTTTTGTTCCAGGGCTTTCAGGTGTGCCATTAAGCTGTTAGTGTATGCTGTCTCCCGTTTCTTTTTGGCGGCACTCAGGGCTATGAATTTTCCTCTTAGCACTGCTTTCATTGTGTCCCATAAGTTAGGGTATGTTGTGCCTTCATTTTCATTAACTTTCAAAAAGTCTTTGATTTCTTTCTTTATTTCCACCTTGACCAAGTTATCATTGAGTAGAGCATTGTTCAGCCTCCATGTGTACGTGGGTTTTCTTTTGTTTTTGTTGCCATTGAAGACCACCCTTATTCCATAGTGATCTGATAGGAGGCATGGGATTATTTCTATCTTCTTGTATCTGTTGAGGTCTGATTTGTGACCAATTATATGGTCAATTTTGGAGAAGGTACCATGAGGAGCTGAGAAGAAGGTGTATTCTTTAGCTCTAGGATGAAATGTTCTATATATATCAGTTAGTTCCATTTGGTCCAAGGCTTCAATTAGATTCACTGTGTCCCTGTTTAGTTTCTGCTTTCCTGAACGATCCATTTCAGAGAGCGGGGTGTTGAAGTCACCCACTATTATTGTGTGCGGTGCGATGTGTGCTTTGAGTTTTAGTAAAGTTTCTTTTACGAATGAGGGTGCCCTTGCATTTGGAGCATAGATATTCAGGATTGAGAGTTCTTGATGGTGGATTTTTCCCTTGATCAGTATGTAGTGTCCTTCTGTGTCTTTTTTGATGACTTTGGGTTGAAAATCAATTTTATCCGATATTAGGATGGCTACTCCACCTCGTTTCTTGGGGCCATTTGCTTGTAAAATTGTTTTCCAGCCTTTTACTCTGAGGTAGTGTTTGTCTTTGACACTGAGGTGCGTTTCCTGCATGCAGCAAAATGCTGGGTCCTGTTTACGTATCCAGTCTGCTAGTCTATGTCTTTTAATTGGGGAATTGAGACCATTGATATTAAGAGAGATTAAGGCATAGTGATTATTGCCATCTGCCATTCTTGACGCTATCTTTATGTTTGAGTGGTTATCTACTTTTGGGTTTGATTCAAGAAGGTTATTATCTCATTTTTTCCAGGGTGTTGTTTCTCTCCCTGTATTGGAGGTTTCCACCTATTATCCGTTGCAGGGCTGGATTTGTGGAAAGATATTGTGAAAATTTGGTTTTATCATGGAATATCTTGGTCTCTCCATCTATGGTGATTGAGAGTTTTGCTGGGTATAGTAGTCTAGGCTGGCATTTGTGCTGTCTTAGTGTCTGCATGAGATCTGCCCAGGATCTTCTGGCTTTCATAGTCTCTGGTGAGAAGTCTGATGTGATTCGGATAGGTCTTCCTTTGTATGTTACTTGGCCCTTTTCTCTTACTGCATTTAGTATTCTTTCTTTGTTTAGAACATTCGGTGTTTTGATTATTATGTGACGGGAGGTATTTCTGTTCTGGTCCAGTCTGTTTGGAGTTCTGTAGGCTTCTTGTATGTTCATCGGCATCTCTCTCTTTAAGTTAGGGAAGTTTTCCTCCATAATTTTGTTGAAGATGTTTACTGGCCCTTTAAGTTGCAAATCTTCACTCTCATCTATACCTATAATCCTTAGGTTTGGTCTTCTCATTGTGTCCTGGATTTCCTGGATGTTTTGGGTTACGCGTTTTTTGCATTTTGCATTTTCTTTGACTGTTGAGTCGATGCTTTCTATGGAATCTTCAGCACCTGAGATTCTTTCTTCCATCTCTTGTATTCTATTGTTGATGTTTGCATCTATGACTCCTGATTTCTTCCCAAGGTTTTCTATCTCCAAAGTTGTCTCCCTTTGTGATTTCTTAGTTGTTTCTACTTCCTTTTTTAGTTCCTGGATGGATTTGCTGAGATCCTTCACTTGTTTGTTTGTATTTTCCTGTATTTCTTTAAGGTATTTTTGCATTACCTCTTTCAGGATTTCTTCCTGATGACCCACGTTCTCCTGCATTTCTCTGAGCGATTTTTGTGTTTCCTCCTCATGGGATTCCATCTGTTGATCCATCGTCTCCTGCATTTCTTTAAGCAGTTCTCGTGTTTCCTTTGTAAGGGCATCTAACCGTTGATTCATTTCTTTAAGCAATTTTTGTGTTGCCTCCTTATGGGCATCCGTCTGTTGACCCATATTCTTCTGCATTTCTTTATGCAAATTTCGTGATTCCTTTGTGAGTGCATCTACCCGTTGATTCATCTCGTTAAGCGATTTTTGTGTTGTCTCCTTGTGCGCCTCCATCTTTTGATCCATGTTCTCCCGCATTTCTCTAAGCGATTTTTGTGTTTCCTTTGTAAGGGCTTCTAACCGTTGATTCATGGTCTCCTGTAACTCTTTATGAGATTTATTTGTGTCCTTCTTGTGATCCTCTAATAGCATCATGAGAAGTGATTTTAAATCCAGATCTTGTCTTTCGGGTGTGGTGGGGTATCCAGGACTTGCTGCTGTTGGAGAGTTGGGTTCGGATGGTCCCACATTACTTTGATTACTGTTAGTAACATTCCTACGTTTGCCTTTTGCCATCTGGATACCTCTGGTGTTAGTTGGTCCTGCTGCCACTGGCTGTTGGTTGGACCTCCTGTGAGCCTGCAAAGCTATTTCTGCCCCCCCTGGATTACCAGGATTCCCCTGGCACCGATTTCTGGGGCCTGCCTGCTCCTGAGTGACTTTGGAGCCCTAATGTGCTTTGCCCCAAGTGATCTTATATTGGGGAGGCCTTGCACATCTAAAGGCTCAGCCTAGTGGATTCCTGGAGCAGAGGTCGCCAAAGGGAGGCTGGCAGGCTCCTGCCCTGTGCAGGGGTGTGTGATCTCTCCTGGGGGGGGGAGGGGGCATCCCTCTGCCAGGCAGAAGTCCCACAGCAGATCTGGCGCGCTGGTCACTGCAGATCAGCCCAGCACCTGGGAGCAGGTTACACACAAGCTGCCTGAACCCGAAGCGATATTATGCCTGTCTGTCTCTGAGCCTGGCGGTCCCAACTACCTGGTCACTGGAGCAAAGATGGCGGAGGGCACTCTCCGTGGCGCTGCTCACCCTGTGGTCACGATGGCCCGCCGATCTGGCACCCAGACGACCACAGCGCCAACCCGCCCTCGGGCACAGAAGGAAGCCCCAACAGGCCGTGTCCCAAGTGATGTTATATCGGGGGGAGAGCCTGGGTACCGGTCTCTCCAGCGCAGTCCGCGGGAACAGAGGTCGCGGAAGGGAAGCTGGCAGGCTCCCTCCCTGCGCGGGGCAGCACAATGTTTTGAATCTGATTTTTTTTTTCCACTCAGGGTAATGTCATAGAGACTACCTATTTCTCACTTGTACATAGTGATGTCATAGAGAACCACCCATCTCTCACTTGTACATAGTGATGTCATAGAGACCACCCATCTCTCACTAGTGCATAGTGATGCCATAGAGAACCATGCATCTCTCACTTGTACATAGTGATGTCATAGAGAACCACGCATCTCTCACTTGTACATAGTGATGTCGTAGAGATCACCCATCTCTCACTAGTACATGGTGATGTCATAGAAACCACCTACCTCTCACTAGTTCATAGTGATGCCATAGAGACTGCTCATCTCTCACCAGTGCATAGTGATGTCATAGAGAACCATGCATCTCTCACTTGTACATAGTGATGTCATAGAGATCACCCATCTCTCACTAGTACATGGTGATGTCATAGAGACCACCTACCTCTCACTAGTTCATAGTGATGCCATAGAGACTGCTGATCTTTCACTAGTGCATAGTGATGTCATAGAGAACCATGCATCTCCCACTTGTACATAGTAATGTCATAGAGAACCACGCATCTCCCACTTGTACATGGCTGAGTCCTCTCCAGTATGGGACTCTATCCTACTTCATTTGATTCATCTTGAGGTTGTTTCCTGCTTGGAATTATTCTGAGTAGAGCTGCTAAGAATATTCTCTGGCACATCTTTTTGTAAATATTGTTTTCCCCGCTCCTAGGTGCCCATCTAGGAGCAATGTGCTACATCATCGAGTGACATCTTTTCCAAGTGCTGGTATTCTACACCCTCTCATCATCAGAGAAATAGTACTTTTGTTCTATAAGCTTTCAGACATTTGGTTCTGCTCGGTGGGCTTGTTTCTGTTCTAATCATTCTGGAAAATCTGAACTATACCTCACTCCTGTGGGCCCTTCACACTCCAACACCAAAGATTGCATCCAGGGCCTTGTGCATGCCATACAAGTAACATACATGTCCCCACCCCTCGTCGTGATTTTTAACTCTTCTAGTTTACTGCTGAGTTCTAATGTTGAACACAGTGTCATCCACTTTTTAGCATGGGCACATTCTTTTTAAAACTTGTGTGTGTGTGTGTGTGTGTGTGTGTGTGTGCTTGCACATACCACAACCTTTGTCCAGAAGTCAGAGGACTTTAGGGAGTCACTTTTGTCCTTCCATTACATGAGTCTAGGGATTGAACTCAGATGCTCAAGTTTGACGGCAAGCACCTTTATCTGCCAAACCATCTTGCCTGCCTTCAGTGCAGTGTCTTTCAATGATGTCTTTTAAATAGGAGACCTTTGACAGATCTACATCTTTTTTCTGCATTTGTCGGCGAGGGTTGTTATTAGTTGTCAAGGATTTGGAACCAGAGATCTCCAGGCATGTCAGGGAAGGATTAGTTAACCTCTGCGCATGCTTGTGAGGAATGATATTGATTAGGTTAAGTAAGGTGGGAGGATCCACACTGAAAGTGGGCAGCACCATTCCCTAGGTTCATGTCCTGGATTGTCCTCAAGCTCTTGTCACCTGCATGCCCTCACCTTGATGGAATGTGTTCTTGATCTGTGAGCCAGAATAAATCCTTCTCTTTTGAGTTGCTTTTGTCAGATTATATTATGAAAACAACAGGAAAACAAACAAAGACCAATCTTTCTATATACATTATACATACCATGTTACTATGTTACACATAGTATGTGGATAGACATGTAATATATACATATATATATGAATAATTATACATATGTATATTTTGTCCAGGTCTCCCATTTATATGCTTACTATTATAGTGTTTCCTTTTGAAGAGCAGAAATTCTAATTAAAATAAAATCTGATTTATCATTTTTTAATGATAAATTTGAATTGTGATGTGTGTGCTTGTTAGTGTAGGTGTGTACATGGGTGCATGTGAGTACAGGTGCATATGGATTGCATATGGAGGCTGGTGGTTGACAGTGGGTGTGCTTCCTGTATCATTGTTCACTTGTATATTTGAGACTCTTTGATTCAGCAACACTGATTGGCCAATGAGATTCATGGCTGGACCTTATTCTTTCTCTCAGTGCTGGGGTTACAGGAGCATATTACTGTTCCTGGCTTTTTTACATGGGTTCTGGGAATTGAAACCCAGATTCTTGTGCCTGTATGGCGAGAACTCTACAGACTGAGCAATCTTCTCAGGCCTGATTAACATTGTTGTACATCCCGTGCAGTCTTATCATTTAGGTTTGGTTCTAAAGCCCAACACGGACTGATTTTTGTGATAACAGAAATGTGGTGGAAAGATTCGGATATTCAATTCCTTGTCACTTAGTCAAAACATCATATCTTCCTATTGAATTCTGTTGGGAGAGGGACACCCATCCTAGGCAAACAATGACAACGACAAGAACACAACACCTTTCTTCAAGTTCAAGTGAGCCACTGGGAAGTTTGAAGACCATCTTAAGGAAATGAACACTTTATGCATCGCATCATAGTTGTTAGTGTGTACTTGTGTGAGTGTGTATGTGCATGTGTATACAGTAAGAGTGGGTATTTCTATGTGTGAGGGAGGGTGTGTTCATCTGCACATTAACCTGTAGAAGGTAGAGGTTAAAGTCATATGCTCTTTTTGGTCATTCTCCATCTTTTTTTTTTTTTTTTGAGGCAGGGTGTCTCCTTAGTTGAGCTGGAGCTCACCAATTGCCTAGACTGGCTGCCCAGCAAGTCCTGGGGACACATCTGTTTCTGGCCCCCAGTTGCTGGCATTAGAGGGACTCACTACAACAACCAGCTTTTTCCATGGGTACTAGGGAATCTAAACTCACGTCCTCATTCTTACGTAGTTTATGCCATGAACCATCTTTCCAGCCCATTTGTGTGCAGTTTAAAAACACATATACACCACATGCACACATTTATTTTGAGAGCAAGAACCATATCTTGCTTACATTTTTATCCTCACCTTTGGCACCTAGGACAAGGCTTAGCAAGCTTTCAGTACTCAATGAAAGAATAAACATCGGAATTCTAGAGACTAAGTCTGCTCTTCTCCTGTAGCATGTGATGTGATCATTTGTCTTTGTTCTATAGGGTCTCACACAGACCTTGACCGTTTTCACTGGGTTCGTAAATCTCAGATTTACAGGGCGTTTGTAATATGAATACAGGATTATATATTCCTTTGACTCAGACCACATAACCATATGCTGAACCCTTGCTTGGTTAACTTTGCTTCTATTTTTGATTTATGCTTGTCATATTTGGGATAGGGAAGATTAAAAAGCATCTGTGGACAGCCCAGGAAGAGTGTCTGGAGCACAGCCCTGCTGTAGCTTGTCCAACTTCTCAGAAAGACTCAGAACAAGAGGGAGTGTTCACCCTGAACTGAATGGAAAACACAGTGTTGTACAGCCCATGATCTCCTGGAGGGAACGCAGAGCTGGTGGTGAGGCAGGAGGAGCAGAGAGGGGCAAGAAAGGGGGCTGCCTCCCGTTCCCTGGATCGGCATAGCTACTTCCCTATAAGACAGCCAAAATGCTGTTCCCCTCCACCCCCAGTTCTCTATCCGCCAGCTTTAGAGATTCCCCCAAACAAGAGCAAAGAAAGGGGGGATCTTTTCTCCTCTCCCATAAACACACTTTAGGAAATGTGGTTCCATCCACTTGGTGGATAGATGAGTCTAAGAAGTAAGATCTGTAATGCAAGTGTCTACATTACGCTGGATCTGTGACACAAGTGTCTACACTCCCCTGGAGTTGTTTTCTCACATAGGTGGAGACAGGGGGCTCCAAGAATCCAAGCTATAATAAATCTGCTGCAGCCTGGGTAATAGCTGTCCCTTCACCTGTCCTCTAGCAATGGCCATGAGGTCATTGCACCCCCAGACACTCTTCCTCTGCTGTCCACAGATGTAAAATATGGGCATCGAAAGAGTCGGCCTCATCCTGAGTGTGGCTGCTGACCACGGTCAGTGCAGATTAGGGAGCACTTTCTTTATTTAAAGAATTACATTGCAAAAGAAAATGGTGAAAAGGACTTCTGTCCTTAGAGTTTCACCTGAGGAATATCGAATGGCTGAGAAGCACCTAAAGAAATGTTCAGCATCTTTGGTTATCACGGAAATGCAAATCAAAACAACTATGAGATTTCACCTCACACAGTTAGAATGGCTAAGATCAAAAACTTAGGAGACAGCAGGTGCTGGCGAGGATGCAGAGAAAGAGGAACACTCCTCCACTGCTGGTGGGATTGCAAGCTGGTACAACCACTCTGGAAATCAGTCTGGTGGTTCCTCAGAAAACTGGGCATATTACCAGAGAACCCTGTTATACCACTCCTGGGCATATACCCAGAGGATTCTTCAGCATGTAATAAGGACACATGCTCCACTATGTTCATAGCAGCCCTATTTATAGTAGCCAGAAGTTTGAAAGAACCCAGATGTCCCTCAACGGAGGAATGGAAACAGAAAATGTGTTATATTTACACAATGGAATACTGCTCAGGTATTAAAAACATTGAATTCATGAAATTCTTAGGCAAATGGGTGGAACTGGAAAATATCATCCTGAGTGAGTTAACCTAATCACAAAAGAACACACATGGCATGCACTCACTGATAAGTGGATATTAGTCCAGAAGCTTGGAATACCCAAGACACAATTCACATATCAAATGATATCCAAGAAGAAGGAAGAACAAAGTATGGATACTTTGGTCCTTCTTAGAAGGGGGAACAAAATACCCACAAGAGGAGATAACAGAGACAAAGTGTGGAGCAGAGTCTGAGGGAAAGACCATCCAGAGACTGCCCCACCCAGGGATCCCTCCCATATACAGTTACAAAACCCAGACACTATTATCGGTGCCCACAAGTGCTTGCTGACTGGAGGGGGATATAGCTGTCACCTTGGAGGTTCTGCTAGTGCATGACAAATGCAGAGGAGGACACTCTCTGCCAGTCATTGAACTGAGCACAGGGTCCCCTATGAGGGAGCTAGAGAAAGGACCCAAGGAGCTGAAGGGGCTTGCAGTGCCATAGGAGGAGCAATGATATGAGCCACCCAGTACTCCCAGAGCTCCCAGGGAAAAAACATCAGCCAGATAGTACACATGGTGACCCATGGCTCCAGACACATAGGCAACAGAGGATAGCCTTGTTGGACATCAAAGGGAGGAGAGGTCCAGGGTCCTGGAAAGGCTTGATGCAGTAGTGTAGAGGAATACCAGGACAGGGAAGCTGGAGGGGTTTGATTGGGGAACAGAGGGAGGGGAAATGGCTTATGAGACTTTCTGTGGAGGGGGAAACCAGGAAATGGGAAATCATTTGAAATGTAAATAAAGAATATGCCTAATAAAAAAAGAATAGATCAGATGAATAAAATAAGGTGCAGCAAAAAATAAAAGAAAAGAAAGAAAAGAAAGTGTGCTGCAGACATCTATTGTGTAAGTGAGGAGGACACACACTGAAGTGCACAGCATTCTCAATATCTTTTGGGAATTAAGTCTTTTTAAAAAAAGATTTATTAATTTATTATGTGTACAGCATTTTTCCTGCATGTATGCCTGCAGGCCAGAAGGGGGCACCAGAACTCATTATAGATGGTTATAAGTCATGTGGTTGCTGGGAATTGAACTTGGATTCTCTGGAAGAGCAGCCAATGCTCTTCACCTCTCACTAAGTCATCTCTCCAACCCCCAAGATTTAAGCCTTTTTAATGAAAATTGACACTTTCTATCTTGTATCACGATTATGATTATTAATGGTAGAGATTTTCCCCAGGATTGAGACTTGAATTCGGGGACTTAGGTTTATAGGTAAATGCTCTACCACTGAGCTACATCACCTATTCTTAACATGTAATTGTTGTACACATGTGTTCCTGGGTATATGTGCATGCATGTGTCTGTGCACATGCATGTGGAGGCCAGAGGTCAACTCTGTGTGTCATCCCTCAGACACTGTACATCTTTTTGTTGTAGGTTTTGTTTGTTTTGAAATAGGATCTCTCACTTGACATGGAATTAACCTGGAACTAGGCTGGGCTGGCTGGTCAGTAGGTTCTGGGGGTCTACCTGTCCCCACCTCTCCAGAGCTGTGGTTACACAATGTGCTACTTTGTTCGACTTTGCAGGTGGATGCTTGGGGATTTGAACTCAGGTCCTCATGCTTGCAGAACAAGCGCTTCCCCAACCAAGCCATCTCCCCAGCCCCTGAACATGACATTTTCAATAGGTAACCGCATACACATTTACACACATGCCCTTTGACAACCAGAGACAAATCTTGTTTGTATTTCTGTCCCCAACATTGAGGGTTAGCATATTGCTTGTCATAAAAACTCAGCAATGATTACTGAATAGTTCCAGCAAATGACAAAGTATATTCTTTACCGTCCTTGATCTGTGAGTGTGTTCTTTTGTTTGTGTCCTAGTTGACCTTTATAAAAACAGAAATAGAAAACCACAGGGACATAGGGCTGGGGGTAAAACATAGAAAAGGCACAATAGAATTGGAAAATGGACTCCTAAGTCTGAACTCCAGAAACCCAGGAGAAAGCAAAATTCTGATTAGATGGTAAATAACAGTGAAGCTGAACGCTGGCATTAAATCATTATCGGAAAAAATACATTTACAATTTCCCTCAGAGTGTAAAGAGAGGGGAAAGCATACACAAATAATGGAAGAAACAGGGCAGGCTTTAAAGAGCAAAGACTGCAATTTCTACCTAAAAAATTAGAGCCATTTCAAGATCCTGAAAATGTTCGGAATAGGAATCATGATAAAGGCCAGAGCACAGACCATGTTTCTAACAGCCCAGACAATCCCCAGGGTGAAGAACAGCCTTGCCAGGCACAGTATCACTGTGCGGTTGGCCAACCTTCTCATAGCTCTGCCTCAGCCTCTTTCTTCTTTGAAGCAGAAGTTGTCAGCAGGTTGGTGGGTCTCTGCTAGACTGTGCCGTTTGAAGGTGAGACTTTGAAAGTGAGAGTCAAGCTCATGAGTCACCGTGTTACCATCTCAATGGAGATAAATCAAGAAAATTAGGCTTGGAGTCTCCCTCTTCCCCATAGAGCTTCATTGTGCCTTAAAGCCGCTTGCTGCAATCTAGTGAGAGACTCCAGGAATGTTCCAAGAATGGCCAGTGTCCTCATAGTAATGTCAGGACCTCACAGTCTTCGGGATGCTACCTGCCTTAGTCTTTGGTGAAAGGTTTTGAGTTTTTAGTTGGAGAGAATAGAAGGTTTGCATCAGGACCTCACAGCCTCTGGCCCTCAGGGAAAGGTTTGAGTTTGAGGATCGAAGGTTCGTATCGTGTGCACACTGTCATGCCCATTGATGGAGCATGTAGTCCACGCTTCTCACTTCTTCTTAGAGGTAATTTCTTGGCTGAGGGGATGCTGCCTCAATTCTCTCCTTCCTGAACCTATGAAGTTACCTCTGGTGACTCTCTCTCTCTCTCTCTCTCTCTCTCTCTCTCTGTCTCTCTCTCTGTCTCTGTCTCTCTGTCTCTCTCTCTCTCTCTCTCTCTCTCTCTCTGTGTGTGTGTGTGTGTGTGTGTGTGTGTGTGTGTTGTGGGGTGAGCGTATCTCTGTGGGTATATGTATGTGAGTCATGATGTGTGTGTTATGGGGGTGTGTGCTATGAGGTATGTGTGTGTGTGTGTGCTATGGTATATGTATGCAAGAATGCACATGTCATACACATATATGTACTCGATCTCAAGGAGGGCCAGAGGGGAATGGCAGAGTATAAATTGCTCACACCTTTCCCAGCCTCGGTCCCACTTAGATGTCCAACACATTATTCAGCTGCCGGATCACTTTAGAATGGACATGTGTTTGCGCTTGTGCACATGAGAGGGCCTGACGTCATTGTCAGGTATCCAGCTTAACAGCTTCTCCCCTTTGTTTTTTGAGATAGGGCCCCTGGCTGGCCTGGAGCTCATCAGTGTGGCTAGGCAGTTTGGCCAGCAAGCTGGGGGGGCGGGGGGAAGGATCCTCCTGTCTCTTCCCCTCCCAGAGCTGGGATTACAGACTCTCTACTTACTTGACTTTTTATGCAGATGTTGGGGACTCTGAACTCAGGCTCTCACATTTCTGTGAGGAGATTTTACCACCAAACCATCTTCTTACCCTCAGCTACTAGATTTTTAGCAACAATTAAAACAGAAAGAACAACAGGCGAAAGTCTTTGGACTGTGAGCAGTAAACACACTGAGGGGAAAGTGGCGAACAGTAAAGACTTCCTAAGGGCCTTCCTCTCAGGAGCCTTCCAGGGGCAGCTGCCGGGCTCCTGGCTTCTGCACTTGATTTACATGGCTGTCTGAACTGCCCCGGCAGTGACCACACTGTACTGTAGTTCCAGAATGCAATTTATTTGTGTTGTGACTCCATCCAAAACAGTGCAGGAAAGCCAACTGCCCCTGAGCTAGTAAAAAGATAGAATGAGGGCTTTTACCGTCCCAAGAAGCTCGGTGCTCTGGAGTAACAATCCATGCTTTGTTATGGCTGGGTTTGGATGAAGTGTGCAGGAATCCTTGCCAGGGTGCCGCTCCCTCCCTCCCTCAGGCTGGAGGCTACACAGCCTCAGGAAACACTTCAGGCAGCTTCACGGGCCTGCTGGGCCTTCCCTTATATGGAGTTCTCCCTTAGGTACAGGGGAGTGATAGCCACTTCCAGTGTCAACAGCAGGGAACCGATGACTGTGTCAAATCCCCTGGGATCTCAGTCCCAGGACGTCCTATCTGCTTATCTTCTTGTTCTAGGACCTGCTCCCTGATAATGGATTTCGGATGCCAACAGGCTGAGAGGACACTAGGCGTCACTTAGAGATGATGGCCAGAGAGCTCCTTGTGAAAGAGTGTGGAGAAACGTCTCCCCCACCTCATCACATTAGTCACCCAGTACAGTGTAGAAGGGAACAAATGGAGCACTAGATAAGCCACATAATAGATGTTTGGACATATACATTCATATTTAATCATTTAATTCAGCTTTAAAGTCAAATATTAATTATTATTGATGAATAACTATGAGAACCCTGCCAAAGTGGCCTCAAACCTAAACAAACAAACAAAAAATCTACCCAAAGAAAGGACGAACCTGTGACATAATATTCACAAAAAAAAAAATCAAAAAATTTTAAGTAAGTTTACATTTTTTTGTTGGACAGAATTCACAGCTGCGTTCTACCATACTTGGCCTCTGGGCCTCATGTTGGCTACCCAGGCTAGCCCAATAGAGAGATGCATAGTTGATAGCTCTCGGGAGCTGAAGGTGGATGGATGGAGCTGATTCTGTTTTAGGGATACAGTCTCACCTCTCACATCACTCTTATTTGATAATACTAGTTCTAATTTGCATTTTGTAGATCATGAAACATAAATTCGAGAGATTGACACACACGCCCACCATGGCACTGCAACTGTGCGGTCACCTAGAACTCAACCCTTAGCAGTTTGGTTCTGGGAAGATTTGGTTTGTTTGTTTGCTTTGGTTTGGTTTGGTTTTTTGAGACAGTGTCTCTCTATGTGGCTCTGGTCATCATGGAACTCATTCTGTAGACCAGACGGATCTGTAACTCGCAGAGATCTGTCTGCCTCTGCCTCCAGCAGGCTGGGATTAAAGGCATCGCCTCTAGCTTCTAGGGGGATTTTTAACTCGTACAAATGGAAGAGGCCATGGCAGATCAGAGATGGCAGAGGGGATGTGATCAAAGCAAATCCTGGGGAACGGGAGCAAGTCCAGTAAGACTGGAGGGCCTAAGAGGACAGTGTGAGATCACACTGGAAATGCCAGCTACTGTTGAATGGCAAAGAGGCTTGAAGGCAGTTATGAGTGAGCAGTACTTACTATTACCACTGCTAGCAAGATCCAGGACTTCTTTTTCTGATGAGGATGCTCATTTTTATTGATTGAGTATAACATATATGCATATAATATGTTTTGGTCAAGTCCACCTCCTGTCGTTTCTCCTTTAATTCAACCTCTTGTCTCCGTAACCACTATTTCCTCCCAATTTCATGTGCTCTCTTCTCTCTCTTTCCTTTTTCTAAACACACAGTGTCTACTTAGTGGTGCCAGCATGTGCATGGGTATAGGGACATCGACTGGAGTGTGGGTCACCTCCCAGGGTCTGAATCCTTGAAGACAACTGAGCCTGCCTTTGTTAGCATTCTGTCTAAACTACACTGCAGTTACCTGGCAACAGCCAGGTAGGCCTGGCCCACTAGAACAGGGGCTTCTTGCCCCTCCTCCCTCTCTTGCCTTCTTGATCTCTTGCTTCTCACCTGCTCTTGCTCTCCTTCCCCATTCCCTCCCCTTCCCCCTCTCTCTACATGTTCATGGCCATGGCTAGCCTCTACTTCTCTACTCTCTCTGTCTCTCTTTCTCTGCTTCTACTACCCTCTTAACTCCCCTCCCCATGTTCTGCATAAACTCTATTCTATACTCTGCCATTGTGTGGCTGGTCCCTCAGGAGGAAGGGATGCCTTGGCATGGGCCCGCTAAGACATTCCCTTCCCCCAAACCCCATCGTACCCCCATAGAACATATCCCCTTATCTCTCTTTATCTGTTTATAAACACATCATTGGTGCCGTGACTTGGATTCAGAAACTCTGCAGGTTTGCATCCTACCTCAGCTACCACAAGAGATCCCTGCTCCCTAGCCCAGAACTGGTTAGCCCCAGTTCCCCACGGGTCAGAGTAACCATCTGCACGGTCCCAGGGGAAAGTCCTTGAGCTCAGAGCTACCCCTGTGTTGTCCTTGAGGATGGGAGACATTCAGTCTTTCACAGACCCTCTGCTGCCCTCCTGCCTCTTGATCTTGGCTCAATCCAGCTCAATCATCTCATCCAGCTCTGCAGTCGCCCTTGGCTCCCCTCATCCCATCCGGTAGCATAGACTTTCCCCTCACCCCTCCCTCATTTGACGCCTGCTGCAGCCGCTAGTTCAACTCATTCGCCTGAAGAAAAGCGGTTCGCCTGAAAAGTGGGCCACTGCCGACGACCCTATTTGCTGACCTCCCCACTTTGGTCCTTAGCTCTGCTCTTGGTTCTCCAAGGGGAAAGTGAGTCTGGCCCTGCCCCTTGAGTCCTGTCAGAGGCCCCGTCAGTTAGACTTGCTTTTCCATGAGTGCGAAAGTTGCCACTGGGCCCTGCCTGTTTGTCCACTATTGTAGTTGCTTTTAGATGTCTCACTACAGCTGAGAGAGAGAGAGAGAGAGAGAGAGAGAGAGAGAGAGAGAGAGAGAGAGAGACAGAGAGAGAGACAGAGAGAGAGACAGAGAGAGAGACAGAGAGAGAGACAGAGAGAGACAGAGAGACAGAGAGAGACAGAGAGAGAGACACAGAGAGAGACACAGAGAGAGACAGAGAGAGAGAGAGAGAGAGAGAGAGAGAGAGAGAGAGAGAGAGAGAGAGAGAGTGAGTTTTGGCCTTGTCTGGAAGCTGCTCCCACACACACAAACCCCTTCCTCCCTTCCTCTTTTTCTCTCTCTCCCTCTCTGTCTGGGACTTATGAAGAGTGCTAGCGGTGCAGTCAACCACAAGAATAGTATGCGCGATTTGCTGGGATACAGAACACGCTACTTCGGGCGCTTCCTTTTCCCTGCCCATCACTGATGCCAACAGCTGGGAGAGCTGGACAGAGACTTCCGGCTGCTAGTAGGAAGTCCCGCCCCATGTCCTATCAAAATAACACACCATTCCAGCTGCCAGCCTACCACTGTTCAACAGCATGAGCGCACAAGTCATTATCGTGATTCCTAGCGATCTCGTACACCAGTCTTTAGCTCTACAGACCAAGCATGGGGCGCAGCCTACTCTGTGAGCCCAGCCACTGCTGGCATGCATGCGGGTCACAGGCTACTCTGCGAGCCAAACCACTGCCACAGCCATGCGAGCCAGCCAGTCCCTCGCTCCGCAGTCGAGGCATTCCCACAGTTTGCCTGCCAGCCCAGTTCAATCTCAAGCCACTGCTGTTAGTCCTTATTCTGGTCCTAGCCAAATATTTCTTTGCTAATGCAGCAATGTGATTTTCTCTACCTACACAACCTGTCCAAGTTACTTATAGATGATGATTTCATTAAATTCTGTTCAGTTATAACCAATCAATATAGCCCTCAATCCTTTCATAAGTTTGCTAATTATTAAGTTTATGAAAGACAGAATTCCCAAAGCCTTTAACAGTTAAACCCCACGAGGTCTCAGAAGATGTGGACACAGCTACAGGATACTGCCTGGATTGTGATATGATAACCACTGAAAAACAGTAGACAACACTGGATACCCTGAGTCAAATGACTTGGCTAAATCAAGGTAAGTCATTTCTCATGTCACGTGTATCCATTCCACAGAGAAAAAGCTCTGCGTCTTCTGTGCTTGAAAGCGAAACTGACTGCCCAAGTTGCCATGGAGACCACAGGGAACTGTTGGCTAGTGGACTGTCATTTTTTAAATAATATAACTGCTAGATTTTTGTTTATTTCTCAGACTTCTGACTACATTGACAGCTAAGATTGTAGCTAGAAAAAACTCTCACAGATGTAATCTGCTATTTCCTTACCTAAACTCGGTTTCCATTGATTAAATGCTTCATATTTATTTTTCTTGTTATGCCACTGTTCTAATATCTGAGCTCCTATAAATTTTCCTAACCCTAATGAAACATTCCACTATACGATCCAACTTTTTAATCACAAATTCTTGTTCCTTCTGCTCCGCAAAAGGCTCATCTTAAAGACTGTTCATGTTGCTAACTCATGTTGTTATCTTTTTTTATAAACTTATAAGCTACAGAAAACCCACTCAGATCTACCTCTCATGGACCAAATAGGCTCTATTCAGATAAGTACATCTGCCAAAAGTCCCCATTTACTACCTATTCCAAAGGGTGGGACTCCTTTGGTTTCAAATGTATATCCTAAGAATATATTTTTCTTTTTCTCAAATGTACTTAATCTTATTCCCTACCTATAATAATATATTTTCAACATCTTGTCAAGTCCAGGTGCTTATTGCATCCAGGACAGCTTTAGAGAGACAACCTTCAGAGGCTCCAATCTCCTCTCAGACACAGACACTTCTACTGGACCTGTTCCTTCTGACCTGTCCTCAGATAGGTCTGCACACCTTGGACAGCAGGAAATAGCCAACTCTCCTAAGACTGGACAAACATCCCCCGTACCCATTCTTCTAGGTTCCCTAGAGACATGTTGCCCCCAATGTCAGCATAAAGCAGTCAGATATTACAACGATCCTAGTCCTGCTACACCATCACCTCTTTCTAATTTTTTTATTTAAACCAAAACAGAGAAATGCTAGCATTCTGTCTAAACTCCACCCCACAGTTGCCTGGCAATAGCCTGGAATTCTCCTGTCTACAGTTAGCTGGCAACAGCCAGGTAGGCCTGGCCCACTATAAAAGGGGATGCTTACCCCTCCTCCCTCTCTTGCCTTCTTGATCTCTTGCTTCCCTCCTGCTCTTGCTCTCCCTTCCCCATTTCCTTCCCTTCCCCCTCTCTCCATGTGCTCATGGCCATGGCTGGCCTCTACTTCTCTACCCTCTCTCTTTCTCTCTCTCTCTCTGCCTTTATCTGCCTCTAACTCCCCTCCCCATGCTCTGCATAAACTCTATTCTATACTATACCATCATGTGGCTGGTCCCTCAGGGCAAAGGGATGCCTTGGCATGGGCCCTTCCCCCATAGCTTACCACACCCCCATAGAACATATCCCTCTATCTCTATTTTTTTTTAATAAACACATCATCCTCTCCTAATAGCTATCGATTGCCAATAGATTCTCAGTTAGGGAAGGGACTTCCTGAACACCTCAGCCCTCCATGTTGGATTTTTGTCTAGTTTGGTCTTGTTCTGCTGTCACAGCTCCCTTGAGTTAATGCATGCAGCTGAAAACTACTATTTGTCTGTAGTCACCTGCAGCTTCTGCCTCTTACAATCTTGTCACCCCCTCTTCTTCAATGAGCCCTGAGCCTTGCAGGGAAGAGGTGTGATGTAGATGTTCCATTTAGGGATGAACACTCTGTAATCTCTTATGAACATGGTGTAAGCTCTGCACAGTGACTAACTGTCGGTCTCTGTTAATCACCAGCTACTAGGGGGAAGAAATCTCTCTGCTGAGGGTGGAGAGATGAATTATCTTTGGGTATAACTATAAGTATTTAGCTTTAATTCCATGTCTATTTTTGCATTGGGTTTTTTCCCCAAGGCCTTTGACCTAACAAATTTCAGGTTCTTGGTTCATTAGCAGGAAAAAGCTAAGACATTTTATAGTTCTTTATTCCTCATAGTGTCCTTCTTATGCAAATGCCCTTGTCTTATGAGTGGTTGTCACCAAGTAACTGGGATTCCCAATTACTAAGTCTCCCTAAAGGTTCCCTTATTATCAATCCTTCTCAAGTGGGTGTTTCACTCTAGATATGCTATAAGAAGTATATTCTATTTTGTTTCTGGAAACAGCTGACAGCTTTGCCTCGGGATCTGTGAAGAAGTTGTTCAAAATCTTACCTAAGGGGGTAGAATCAAAAGAGGAACATAAATTTCACTGTCCTCTCTGCTGGTCATTTGCATGATGCAAAATGGCATCTGTGAGAGGGAAGCATCATCAGCCGTGGCATCGCTACATGCTGCTTGTGTGAGCAGGGTCAGCAAATTCCAATCAAAGGGTAATCTTCCCACCACTGAAATACTGTGGCTCCATCATTTCAAAGAACACCAGCTGCCAAGTTGTTCCCTTGACCAGTTTTACCAAAATATTTACCAGCTGAGAGTCATTTTCACGCTGTGGAAGTTGGTGGCCATCTTGGTATTTACATGTTTAATTTCTTCCACGGCTCTCGTCTGATGAATCATTAGGTGGAGACTTGAGCCTTTTTATTTTAACTGAATGGCCAGAGGAACAAGGGAGATAAGATCTGATCAGTGGTGTGGGTTCAGCTCTGTGCTATCCCCATCTGGGCTGGGAACTGAGCTGCCCTTCTTCTGCAGGGGGCACACCAGCAGCCCAGCTTCTCATTCTCAATACAGAGCAAGGTTTTCAGGTCACAATACACTAAAGAACAAGAAAAAGAGGGAGATAAGGAGAAGGATACAAAACAAGAAGTCCAGATTGCTTTTGCTCTCTTGTTCTTTTTCTTCCTCCTCTTCCGTCTCCTTTTCCTCCTCTCTTTCTTTCTCCTCCTCCTCTTCCTTCTCCTCCTCCCCCTTCTTCCTCCTTTCTTCCTTTTTTTTATTTTTATTTTTTTTTACTTTTTAAGGTTTTGTGTATATGTATTCATGTGTATACATAGGTATCTGTGCAGGCAAAGTCTGATATTAGGTGTCTTCTCAATCACTGTTCTAATTTCTTTGAGACAGGGTAATGTCTCATTGAAACTGGAGCACACTGATTTTTGGCTGGAATAGCTCTCCATGGAGCCCCAGGGATCCACTTGTCCAATCAAAGAGAACTTTACTCTTTGGTTAGAATTTGCTGACCTCTGCTCCAGGCAACATTTAGTGAAACCATAGCTGATGTTGTATCTGAGGATTTCAGGTGTGCAGCAACACACCTGACATCTTATATTGCTGCTGGTGATCGGAACATAAGTCCTTTGTGCAGATACTTTATAGGCCAAACCCTCTAAACCCATGTGTCTGTATTTGCTACCTCAATTAGTGCTGATGCTGGTGTGTTAGAAGCATGGTGTAAACATGTGCCCCTTTGTCATAATGCCGACAGTTGCCTGTTTATGCTCTGGAATTTGGAATATGCATATATACGTAATCAGGAGAGAGAAGATTCCTTTTGTTCTCATCCCCAAGGCTCTGCTTCAGGCTGTGTCTATACACAAGCACCAGAAAGCCAGCCTAGATGACCTGCGTGGGTGCATAGAACAGGGAACAGTTGGTAGTGGAGCTAACTGGCACCATGTGTCTTCTGAAGGGGTGATGGCTACTCAGACCCAGACACGGTTGTCCTGTAGACATTTTTAAAACGTAGACAACCAATTTTATGTTAAGCCATTTCCATGTTTGTCTCTTAGAGGTAGCATCCTTCTATATAGCCCATACTGGCCTCAAACTTATGGTGATCCTCCTGTCTCATCTAAGTGCCAGGATTAAAATCACATGCCATCATGCCTAGCTTATTACTTCTTTTGAAAGACACAGCTTGCTCTCCCACCCTAAACTGTATCATGGCCACTGATTTTGGATCTCTGCTCACCAGTCTCAGAGCTACACAGTTTATCTTGAGGGTTTCAAACAGCAAGCACTCTAAGACAGAAGCCGTTACAGCCAGGGACCCTTACCTCTCCACCTGGTCCTCACTTCTGCCTCTTGCTGAGCCATCTACATAAGGTGTGAAGTTTTGTGTGCACATTTCTAAACATACCAGTCAGGAAGCCTTGAATTTTGCAGGCAGTTCTGTTTCGTTTGTTTGCAGATGCTTTTCTGTGCATAGTGTACACCCCCCCCCCCCAACAAAAGGTCTAAACAGTAAAGGGGACTCATGGTGAAATCCGGTGTGACCATTTTCTTTCCATATCCCTGGGGGAGGGGTCGCTTTAATACTCAGTTATTCAAATGTGTATTCGTTCTGGAAACATTTTAAGGATGTTTACATTGAAACCAGATGCCGGCTCCACAGACAGGGGGGGCCCCCATTTCTGTGGCTTTTACAGCTTTTACTACTTCTCCCAGTGTTCTCAGTGGGGTCTTTGTTTCACTCTGGAGGCCAAAGAATGTGTCTTTTGTTTGTTTTTCTTTGCCCTCAGGGCTGGCCAGTCTCTGGAGAGAACCCCTGGCCATGCTGAGATTTGGCGAGTAGCCCTTTAGTTTTGCTTCTGAAAGTCACACCCACGTTTGATGGTTCAAGGTTTCTGAGTGGCTACGTGCCTGGGTTTCTCCAAATGCTCTTTTTTCTTCCTCCGTGCGCTTGAGGTTTTTACAGAGGTCTAGGCAGCACTCAGCTAACGCTCGTTCTCAAATAGAGAAGTTGAACTCCTGCAGGAAACCCAGCAAAATGAAGCTAGGACTTCTTAAGGACGTTGGGACCCTTCAAAAATGTCATCTGCATCTAAAGCTTTTATTTCAAGGCTGAGCTGAACGCGCTGTCAGATAAAATGTTGGAAGACTCGTTTGCTCAAAGGTCTCCAGCAACTGATCTGAGGAGGGATGGGGAGATCTGGGTGTCCTTGATCTGAGCCATTGACAGTGGAACATGTAGCGAGAACCAGAAATGGAGAAAGTCTGAGAGAAATTAAACAGCAGCAGAAACATTTCCTAAGGAACGATGGGCTACTTGTGCTTTTGTTTGGTCTGATGGTTCTTTTTATTAATCAAGAGAGATGTTTTTTCCTGAATATCTAATATATACTAAACAGACTGTGTACTAGGAATGGAAGAACCCACAATAGTATACTGTATCAAATAATGTGGAGAAAAGAGCATATATGATGATGAGAAATCGGAGAAAGGCATCTGGCATAGACCAGGTAGACTGTTGGTACAAAGAGTTCTCAGGATGGAGGTGGGCCCTAAAATGAGCATGGGTGGACAATTCCTAGACCATAACTTCTCAGACGTTCATGTGCTTAAGCACCACACAGGAGTCAGTCTTGTTTTAATCCAAAGGACTGGGATGGAACCTGGGCTTCTGGTTTCTCAGGTTCTTCTGTGAAATGTCAATGTGACTTGAGGTAGTGAATGCTGTCTTTAGCACTATCAACTTGATGGTGCCTAGAATTACCTGCGAAAGGATTTCTATCATTATCTTTGTATTGGTTTGTTTTGAGGGCATGTCTGTGAGGGATTGCTTTGATTATTAATGGCTGTAAGAGAGCCTAGCCCACTGTGTATGGTACCATTTCCTGGGCCGGGGAGGAGCTAGGTGAGGATGAGCCTGAGCATACTAGACAGCAAGCAGAATCTCTCCTTGGTTGAGCTCCTGCCCTAGCTTCCCTCAACGATGATGCACTGTGACCTGGAAATGTAAGCCAAACAAACCCTTTCCTCCCCTAATTTGCTTTGGGTCAGAGTGTTTTATCACAGCAACAGAAAAGTTAACTGGACTATGTAGGAAGAAGCTAAATGATGACCTGATATGAGAAGAGGGAAAAGGACGTGACACAAAGATCTCAACCAAAGGAATGGCCTGTCCAAAACAAAACAAAGAAGATAGGGAAGCGCCTTGCTTAGTGACAGAAGTGCGCAGATGAGCTTGACCACACAAGCCAAAACCGGCTCATACACAAGCTTGATCAGAGAATTCAAGATGTGGGGATTTTTTTTTTCTGAGGGTAAGAGGAGTACTCTTAAAGAACTTAAAGACAAATGATGTCCAGAAGCACTTCATTTTAGAAGGGTCTCCCCGACTGCCATGTGACAGTACCTCGCTAAAGACAGGAGAGGGTGTGGGACAGCTGCACTGATCTACTTGAACCAAAATCGTGAGGAAAGCTAACTCCCAACTTCTGAAGGTTATAGGACTGCATCTTGAAGTCTTTTTATGTCTGTTGACTCCTCCCCATCACTTAATAAACAACTTAGTCAATATCTACATGTTGATGAGTTCATTGTAAATGAGTCTTGGGCATATGGGTCAGATTCCCCATGATACATAGACCGGTATGTAACATGAACCTGAAAAGTGTTACACACATTTGTAAAGATATGTACACACGTGTCTTGATTATCTCACACTCGTGATTCCATATTAATTCTACAAATGAGGCACCTCTAGGAGGCAGGGCCTAGTGTTTAGAGGTAAGTCATGAGGGATGGGCCTATATGCAACTGGTTCCAGTGTAGCTCTCTCTGCTTCCTTGGCCTGTCTAGATCTAAAGAGCCTCTACCATGTTCCTGCTGCCATGAATGTGTCACTGGCTTCCCTGCTTGGATAGACTACAGCCCTCTGAAACCAGGAGCCCAAACAGACTCTTCCACATACAAAGCGTTTCTGTTGGGTGTCCTGTCACGGTGATAAGAAATGTAATTAACACAGTAAGGCAAGTTCAAGGCTTGCTGGGCTTTCTGGGTAGGGCTATAGTTCATCTGTTCTCTGTGTTAATACAGAAAACAGATCTCATATTCCATAAGATAGTGAATGTTAATAAAGAGGTCACTTGTGGTTTCCAAGACAAAACACTAGAGCTGAGATTTATGCTCTGACTCCTTGATTCATAGTGTATGTTTATGGTAGCAGAACTTGTCCCTTTTTCAAGGAGAGAAGTCAGGAATGTGCCCACCCAAGTGGAGCCATGGAGATTCTACTGTTTAAGACTGAGGCCTAGCAGAAACCTCGGAGCTGTAGTGTCCTGTGGCTACTATGACTGAGCCACTGTATGGAAGACTCCTAGAGCATTCACCTTCTCCTCTCATACGTGGAGAAAGGAAAAAATGGGGTAAATTCACCCTCAGCTTGTCCCAAACTTCCCCATTCCTGCTGACAAAAATGTATCCTACAAAATCAGTGAGTCAGTTTTACCTGTCTGTTATCTTACTTCTTTGTAGACCTGCAAACTTTCTTCCTACCCTCACCTTGTATAGTCCTATTTTGCTTAGATATAAAATTTCCCTGAGATTGTTTTTTGTAGAATATAATGCTAATTAATTTTATCACCAAAAGTTAAATATTTTCCACTAATTGGAATTTCAACTTTTATCATATAGCTCAAAAACACAGAGTTTGTTTTGTTTTGTTTTGTTTTTTTAGCATTTCATACTACTTAAGATGTAACTAGCTTTTCATAGGTTTAAGTACCTTCATATTAAACATTTATGGACAAAGGTTTTAAGAATCACATAATTGGGAAGGATTAGGGGGGTGACTGGGAGGGGCAGTGAGCAGAATGTAAAGTGAGTTAGTTAAAAAAAATTTTAAAAAAGACTCATTTAACTTTTTTCTCATAATCAAAGGATGGTTAACTATCTAATAACCTGGACTGAAGTAAAAACTGTTTGATGTCTGGCATCTCCACCACATATGTGTACACATACACACACATACATACACACACACACACAAACACACACACACACACACACACACACAGCGTGATGGTGTGGTCCCATACAGAACCCTAGGCTGTGCTCTCATGACTCAAAGGACTGCTCATCACATAGCAGATTACGAAAATGTATTGTGAACTTTAGAGTCTATAAACCCGTATGCTGTGTGTAGTGACCCCAAAGAGGGAACACTTTATTTTCAACCCACTCCACCATCAAACAAGCAAAAACAAATGAGCCATTCCAGGGTCTTCTAGAGCCTGCTAGAACTTAAACACCAACCTCATCATTTACAAAAACTCATGCCAAGGTTCATAAAAAAGGAATGGTCTATGGCCACAAAACTTAGCAGTAAAGCAAGGGATGGATCCCAGACTTCTCTCTTTTTCCATGATTTAGTTGTTTGGGTTTTTATTCACTTAAAATTTGTTTTTGAATGTAACATACTCACATGACTCTGAATCTAAAGGCACAACAATTATATTAAAGCCCCTCCCATCCTTACCTCTTTGCTTATTCTCATGAATCTACTCTGGTCCCAGTCACTGGCATCCCTTCCTGGAAATGGTCCCAGTGTATCAGGCAAATATACACACCTACTCTCCATCACCGCCGGCATTATTACTCTTCTTACTGCTGTGACTAAATATCCAATAAAAACAACTTGAGGGAGAAAGTGATTATTTTGGCTCACAGTCCAAAGGGATACAGCCTACAGTTGTAGGGAAGAGATGTGGTCTGGTCAGACCCAACAGGAAGAGAAGTGTTTACCAGGGCTCCGCTCACTTTCTTCCCTTTGCATTTGTGTGGAATCTGAGACCCCAACCAGCCTGTGGGATAACACTGTTCACTTCCAGGTGGCTCTTCCCTCCTCAGTTAAAACTCTCAAAGCTTTCACAGACATTCCAAAGGAGGTGTGTGCATCAAGGCTGCCCCAGAAGTAGCTGGGTTTCCTATCCCTCATTAACATCGTATTCACAAATGTGGTGACTTTTGCTGGCCCAGTACTTGCAGCTTGTACTGTTTTCATCTTAGCCTCGGTGGTGTGATCATCTTCTCGTGCTGATTTGTAACTCCTGTTCTACATTCTTTCCCTAGCTTGGTTTTTTTCCCTCCTAGATTGCTGATGTACTGGTTCATTGGAAGGAAACTAACTCACCAATTATAGTAAAAGTCAATGTCTTTTTAATAGATCTAAGAGCTACTGTATTTTTCTGTGGGACTGAAGACAGAACTTAGGGTCCCTTGCATGCTAAGCAAGCATTCTATCTAAGATCTGGATCACAGGTGTGCTCTCCATTACTGGATTGTAGTTCATTCCAGATGTAGTCAAGTTGTCAACCAGGAATAGCCATCACAAGAACCTAGATTTGTGCCCCCTGCTCCCTGTGTCTTTCTTAAACTTGAATGTCCTCTAGTGGCATGGCCCTTTTTCTCTTTCCATAGAATGAAGGACAGTTTATAAAAGCCATCTAACAGCCAACTGTTTTTCCTGAGTGGCACAAGCCTAAAACCTTGGTGTTAACATTGACCATCTGCCTGCAGGGCAAGATAATGGGAAATATGCATCATTCAATTTCTGGCAAATATGCCATTATGTTACAGATTCTAGAAATAGACAAATGAGCCAGGCATGGTGGTGCACATCTGTATCCCAGCACTGAGAAGTAGAGACTTGAGGAGCAAGAGTTCAAAGCCAACCTCAGCTACAGAGGTTAGGGATAGCCTCTGCTACATAGGGAGTTTGATGCCAGCCTAGGCTTCATGAAGCTACATCTCAAAGGGAACAGAGAGGCAGTCAGACAGAAAGACAGACAGACAGAAATATAGTCCAGTTTGTAACAGATTCTGCAAGCCATACGTAAACATATGTTGAGATTAATATATTCTTTGTAGTTGATAGAGAAGAAAATAAATAATGATGAACTGAAATCTGTTGGATCTAGGTAAATGGAAACTCCTTTCTGAAATGCCTCTTGAGTCTCCTGGATGGTTAGTTCCCTTGCTTCTGAATTCCCAGAGAACTTTGACCCTTTTAGGGGACTATGGAAGTCTATCTTCTCTTGTGGTTAGCTACACATAAGACCGCTCTCAAAAGCACAGCTTATTTCTTACTTCAATCACAGTTTTTTTTCTAAAAGAAGTTTTAAAAATCCCAAGCCACAATTTTCTTTTTTAAAAGTTAGAATCGTTGCTGTATAGTTTAGATATAGTAAAATCTGCCCTTATTAAGTGTCTAGGTCACTGAGCTGGAAGCAGTATCTGGAGATGCATAATCACCTCTCAAAACAAGATTCAGGATGATTCTACCTTTACACAATGTCCCCTTGGGCCTGAGTTGTCAAGCCCCTACCTCCACCCTGAGCCCCCATCAGTCACCAGTCTGATTTCTGCCCCGGTGGCTTTGCCCCTTCCAGAATGTCTTATAAGTCAAGAATTTTGGAGCTTCGTGTGTCTATTTTTATCCTCAGCCACAGTACTTTCCAATTAAACCCTTGGGAAACAATTCCCTCCTGGCTCTGTGGAATTTAGACTGAGTACCCTAGCTCACAGAAGTCATGCCAGTGGTTTAGACAGCTGTCACAGGGAGGAGCAAAGAGCAAGGGCGGTGGGGGGGGGCGGGGTACCACAGACATGGAGGCAGAACAGAAGCTGGGCTTAGTACGTAATATGATATCTCTTACTTTGGGGAATTACTTTGCACAGAGCATTTTCTAGAATCCCCATGACAACCTTGGTAGGATTCACTGTTATTCCTCCTCTGCAGGTGAGGATGCTGTGGTTCAGGTCATCCTAGCACTATGTCAACCAGTAGAATGGACTATGATTTGAAGGACTTTGCTCTGTTGACTGGTTCAGGCTTCGTCTTCCTTTGATTCTAGTGACAGTGATTTGTGGTGCACAGTCATGAAGCTCAAAAAAAAAAAGAGGTTACCTTTCACTCACCACATTGATCCCCAAACTAGCGCTATGTGTTGTATAGTAAATGATCATTATAAAATAAATATTATTAAAGCAAACATCTGTCCAAACTTCTATCCTTCCAAGGTATAGGCATGTATTTCCAGGTCCCACCCTGCCAGTTCACTGGGTAATTTTTGACTACTCTATTTTTCTTGTTTTTACTAAAGGCACAGACTCAAATCATCTTTGAGTTCTCTGGGATTTTGTGCCAGGAACAAATTGTCGCAACACTTTGCATGGAAAAGCTTGAGCTCATCTCCACCTTTCCCCTCTTGAACCATCATTTGAATGAAGACTATGGATTGTGTTCATTAAAGACCATGCCGCATGCCAGATTCAGTTAGTCAATGCTTGTTATGTTCTTTCTCTAGACCACAAGAGTAAGAATCAGCGTTAAGTCAGATGAACTAAATGTGAATGCCCAGGAATAACTGTAATAAGTATTATATGTCTAGAATCTATTTGAATATAATTAGGTTATGTATAAATGAGTACTGAGATAAATGACAACTTTTATCTTATGGTAATTTAACATGGAGATGACTCAATAGAATTAAATGCCAAATATCTCCTCAAATAGCATTGTGGCTGTTGTAAAATCAACTTGTATTGTTGGAGATAGAGCAGGTAGTGCTTGAAAAATGAGAGCAGATGGTTATGTTGGGAATGAGAACAGAATGCGTCACTTTGCAGGGTGCTCTGAAATGACATCTAAGGACAAAGATAAAATAATGTAAAAATGGCATTTTGTCATATTAACCCAGGTACTTCCAAAAGAGGATCCCTGACTCTAGGAAATGTCTAGATTTTCTATTTCTCATTATTGCTTTCTGCTGGAACCCTTGATGTTCCTTGTCTCATAGACACAGTGCTCCAGTCTCTCGTGTACATGGCTTTCTCTCTACAGCCGTGTGTCTCCAGTCACTCCTCCCTTCTTCCTCTTATAAATATATCCATCTTTGGGTTTAGGATCCACCCTAAATTCAGAAGCCTTAACTTTGTTAGATCTTCAGACCCTGTTTTTCAAACTAGGTACCATTCATATGTTCTGGGAATTGGGAATTGGATTATCTTCTGGGGAGCCACTATTCAGCTCATTACAATGTTATATTCCAAGATCTTATTGTCAGGCTGGGCATGGTGGCACATGCTGGTGATTCCAGCACTTATGGGAAAGGGAGGCAGGAGGATCAAATTCTAGGCCAGTCTGGTCTACATAACATGAACCTCCCAAGAGAATCTGACTCTCTCATGAATACAATTAAAATAGTATCCTTCCCTCAGTCTTCACACAGCAATTCATTCTCAGTAAAGTAGTCTGTGATCCTTCTGAAATAGTCCTTTGCTCACACCCTTCAGTGTCTCCTATTGCCTTTGGAAGAACATCTGACTTGCTAAAGGAGGCTAAGAATGGAGCTCGACTCATGGCCACCAATGCCATTCCTGGAAGTCCACATGTACACTTCTCTGCACAGCAGTATGACTTCCTGGGCCCCAAACACAGCAGTTTTCCACATGCTGGTCTTTGAGGGCCTGTTCATTGATGCATATACCTATGCAGCCTCCGAGCTCCCGCCATCGCTGCCTCTCCTAGGAGACACTGCTTCTTCCTCCTTTTTCCTAGTACATCTTGAGCTCATCCCTGTCACACAGAGTTATGTGTTGTTCCTTAAAGGTCTACCAGTATTGCTTATTGAGGGGGATTCCTAGGGCTTGCTTTCCCAGCCTAGCTGAATTGGTGAGTTCTGGGTTTAGCCAAAGATTGTGTCTCAAAGTACAAGGGAGAAAGTGGTTGAAGATGGCATCTGTCAGTCTTTGGTCTCCACAAGCACATACACATGTACACACACACACACACACACACACACACACACACACACACACAATTCTAACCCCACTAAACTGGCTGGTTTTGTATGTCAACTTGACATAAGCTGGAGTTATCACAGAGAAAGAAGCCTCCATTGAGGAAATACCTCCATGAGATCCAGCTGTAAGGCATTCTCTCAATTAGTGATCAAGGGGTGGGGGGAGGGACCATTGAGGGTGGTGCTGTCCCTGAGCTTATAGTCCTGGGTTCTATAAGACAGCAAGCTGAGCAAGCCAGGAGAAGCAATCCAGTAAGTAGCACCTCTTCCTGCCTCCAAGTCCCTGCCCTGTATGAGTGCCAGTTCTGACTTCCTTTGGTGATGAACAGCAATGTGGAAATGTAAGCTGAATAAGCCCTTTCCTCCCCAACTTGCTTCTTGGTTATGATGTTTTTGTGCAGGAATACAAACCCTGACTAAGACACCTACCGTGGGACTTTATAACCATAGACAGTTTATTAATTCTTCATCTCTGAAGGGGGAGGGGGATTATTCCTCTTCATAGGACTCTATTGAGTTACTATGGTGGTAGAGGAGCTTGAGACAGACATGTGCTTTGCTTAGTATCTTGCCTGTTATCGCCAACACTACTATCATGAAAGACAGTAGTTGTTCTTAATCCTGACTGAATGATAAAATCGCCTGGGAAACTGAAGAGCACATACTTGTGTAGTCTGGAGAGAGCCTTGGGCAAGGATGTAATTTTGAATGAACCACAGTTGAGAACTGGTGTGCACTGACTGGTACTTCTCTCCTTGAATGTTGTTGCTATAATTCCTTCCCTGGAAGAGCAATGAACAATATCCACATGCCCCCCACCCCCCCCCCATCGGACCAAAGAATGACCCCTCCTCATAGTTCCCCTTGAGGACCTAATGCATTTATTGGGCTTCCTTGCAGAACATGGGTGCAGGGCTACAGCGCATAGGGAAGAGCATGGGTGCCCTCCAAACAGCCACATTAGAAATCCTTATCCAGCATGCATGATGGCTTCCCCACAGCCACACAGATGAAGCCTCTCTCCCTGGACTTCCTTGGTCTACACACTCTAGCCTCCTCTATACCACAAAGTGCTACTCAATTAGGACAAAATTGCATACAAGTAGCTGTGAGGAGGTCTGCATACTCACTGGTCCGCCTTACTCCCCCTTCTCTCCATCTCTAAGGAGATGTCAATAATCCACAGGCCCAATTCCCATGGATTCTCAAAAGCAGTAGGCGCCTTGGATCTCATAAAGATGGTGACAGTGTTGTTTAGAGAATGGCACCAGATAGTAGATGTGCATATGAATCACGAGAGACCTTCTAAAGCCCAATTCGTTGTCAGCGTGTCTTGGATTGCTGACCATCTGCATTTGAAACAAGCCTTGAAGTAATTTTGGTGTGCATAGGCCCCACTGTGAGCATCCAAGCATTAGAATTCTGGTGGGAGCCGGAAGGTGGTGGCGCACGCCTTTAATCCTAGCACTTGGGAGGCAGAGGCAGGCGGATTTCTGAGTTCGAGGCCAGCCTGGTCTACAGAGCAAGTTCCAGGACAGCCAGGGCTATACAGAGAAACCCTGTCTCGAAAAACCAAAAAAAAAAAAAAAAAAAAAAAGAATTCTGGTGGGAGAGAGACCCTGGGGCCTAAGAGACACAGCTCACAAGGCACAGCTATTGACTGTGATGCAGGCCATGCGGCTCTTGATCATACCCAGACCTGCAACATGCTTGACATAACTCCGAGCAGGAAGCTGTCTTAGCCCGTATCTAAACAGCTAGATGCCAGGAAGACGCAGGCAGACAGATTCTCTCTCGCTTCTCTAATCCGATCGGTCAGTTGTATACTCACAACCACCCCCGGAGTCTTTTCAGAAAGCATTTAAGAAAAGCTTACACACTTAGCACTTAGTCCTGCAGATTGTGGGACTCTGGGTCACTAGTTTTACTCATAAAAGGGCCATTTGTGCATCAGGCTGCTGAGTCAGTGACTCTCCCAAGAGACAATGGTAGTGTTGTTTCTGTATTTGGCACAAATGACTTGAGTGTTTTCCAAACACCATTAGATGCCAAAGTTCCTGGCTTTTGTTTTAGTACAGGTGTAATGACTCAGAGGCCCACAGCCAACCGAGGCAGGAGAGGAGAGAGGGGTTAACAGGCAGAGCTGACGCTGCTTCTTCTGCTAACTCAGTGTGAGTTCTTCACTGCAGCTTTCCCAAAGCTCAAGCTGTGAACAGAGGCCCTCTCCAGTGCCTGCTGTCTGGTGGTGGTGGTGGTGGTGGTGGTGGTGGTGGTGGTGTGTGTGTGTGTGTGTGTGTGTGTGTGTTGTAGAATGAGCAATATCATGAAAAGTCTCTTAAGGCAAAGCTGGTAGGATCGTCACTGTTGCTCATTTGAGTAGCAGATTGCAGAGACCAACTCTCTCTCTGTGAGAGCCTATGTTTTGGGTTTTCACTTTACAATGTTAAAATCCTAGAGCTAGAGTCAATATTAAGTTTTCTCTCTTTTCTTTTCTTTTCTTTTCTCCTCTCTCTCTCTTCCTTCCTTCCTTCCTTCCTTTCAAATCAATACATAATATCACATTTCTCCTCATCACTAGAAAAATAAAAAAACAGCATAGAACTTCTCATGGATCCCATGAGACAGAAATTACTAGTACTGTCCATTTACAAAGGACGGCAAGTTACCTGTTCTACAAATACGGTGCTGGTATTAAACAGAGTTTTCTGGCACCAGTACTCTGAGCCACTCTTTTTTTATTTTAAATTAGTTATCTGTCTGTCTGTCTGTCTGTCTGTCTGTCTGTCTGTCTGTCTGTCTGTATCTATCTATCTATCTATCTATCTATCTATCTATCTATCTATCTATCTATATTCTCTCTCATCCTCTCTCTCTCTCTCTCTCTCTCTCTCTCTCTCTCTCTCTCTCTCATCTTCACACTCTCTTTCTAGGGGTGATGGTAGTGGTGTGTGTGTGTGTGTGTGTGTGTGTGTAGTGTGTTATGCAGCTCACATGCAGAGACCAAAACCCAAACTTTTGGACCTGCTGAGCAATCTCTCTGGTCCTTTTGTAAGCATGCCGCTAACAAGCTTTACAAGCTCTTATGACGGCGCTGGGACACGCCAGGCACAGGCTTGTAACAAAGGCTTATAATCCATGTCTGCTAGCTAGGTTTCTGTCAGCTTAACACGAGCTTGGGTCACCTGGGAAGAGAAGCCCTGATTAAGAAAATGCCCCCGTTACATTGGTCTGGAGGCAAGACTGTGAGGCATGTTCTTGATTAATGATTGGTGAGGAAGGAGTCAGAGCACTGGGAGAGACCCCCCCACGCAAGCAGATGGTATAGGAAGGCAAACAGGGGAAGCAAGCCAGAAAGCAGCAGTCCTCTCTGGCCTCAGCTGCGGTTCCTGCCGTGCCTTCCCTTCGTGGTGGAACTACATTGTGAGCTGAAATAAGTTCTTTCCTCTCCAGGTTGCTTTCGGTCATTGTGGTTATCCTAGAACCTCTGAAACACCATGTTAAACACTATTGACTTCCTTTCTTAAATGGGGGAACAAGCCTGAGAGACAAGATGCCGTTTCCAGGGTAACAGTCACATCTCAAAGTCACTTCTCTGTAAGCATCCAAGCTGCAGCTTGAACTCCTAGAGTCCCTGTTGTTCCTCCCATGTCTCCTGTATCCTCCCCTGGGGACTTTGGACTCTTATGCCCTGCCGTGCCTTTCCTCCTTTAGGCAAAGGTGTGGTTTTCTGGAACTTCTAGGCACTAATTCTATCAGTGCTCATTTGACCCTTACCACCCTAATGCCACACACTTCCTAGGAGCTCCTTTTGCTATTGATGACAGAAGCTCCACAGGCTGACGGACACACAGCTCCAAGGATCTCTTGGATCCTCTGTCAGATCTCCCTGCACATTCTTGTTTCCCTTCCTCATCTCTGGCGGCCAGGTAGAGCTTCATTCCCTACTCGGATCCCCCCTCAGAAGGCCTGGGTTTGGCTCAGCCATTCAATGGCTTCCTGTTCCACATTCTTGCCTTGTTCTGCCATGATGGCATCCTTGCTGCTTGCCCAATATCCAGAGCACAGACACATCGCAAAGGCTGCCTAGTCATTGGTCCCTCAGCAGCACCCAGGACACTTCCTTCCTTTCCTGTGCATAGTTTTCTTCAGAAAGTCTTTGAAGATAATAGTTACCATATTATATTGATATCTCTCTGTTTTGGGCCACTGTCTCCTTTCTCTGAGTGTAAGTGCAAAAAAGCCACTCATTCCAGCAAAAAAAAAAAAAAAAAAAAAAAAAAGACAATGATATATAAAGTATAGGCCTGGGGCTGGAGAGATAGATGGCTCAGTGGTTAAGAGCACTAGCTGCTCTTCCAGAGGTCCTGAGTTCAATTCCCAGCAACCACATGGTGACTCACAACCATCTGTAATGAGATCCAATGCCCTCTTCTGGTGTGTCTGAAGACAGCTACAGTATACACACATATATAAAATAAGTAAATAAATCTAAATGTATATTTAAAAAAATAAACAAAGTACAGACCCAATATGTATGCCAAGATGGGAAGAGGGATGGTGGAAGGGAGGGAGAAAGGGGGGGGGAGAAGGAAGGACCAAGGGAAATGAAGGAAGACGTTGACTCAGTTGACTGTTGTTTGAAATTTATTCCTGAGAAATGATGAAATACTTCAAAAGGAAGGAAGCTAGATGCTTCTAACATCTAGCCTTACAAGGGCACATTTTTCCAGCAAGTTCAGCTTCTGTTATGGTAACAAATGTCACTTAGAAGCTGGGCAACCACAGGTTTCTCTGTGTTTCAATCTCCTCTTCCAGAAAATGGGGATAAGTAAAAACAGTATTGTTTTCCTAGAGATGTTCTGAAGATGACACTAGCTATCACTTGCCGAACACATAAAGTGGGCTCAAGGACATAGTACCATGAGCATATGAAATTTAAAAAAATTACTTCAATGCAAAAAATTTTATCCAATCTTCAGTTCAAACTTTTACTTCATTTAGAAAAATATTTGCAAACTCAGATTTTTATTTGAGTCAATTTGTCTCTCTGTCTTATTACAACTCATAAAATTGCCAGTTTGGCTCTTCTTAAAGTACAAGGGGAAACACACATCTTGGCCCAGCCACTCCCATGGTCATATTCTTATCAAATAACCGGCTTTTGTAGGCCAGGGCTACTTGTTTTATCAATAATGAAATTATCGAGTGTTGGGTTTTACTTTGCTCAGAGGCAAGTGCAGAGATCTCATCTCAGCTGCTCAGAGGCTGGTGAAGGCTGGGGTTTTGAAACCAGATGCCTATTGTCTCTTGCCTCATTGGGTCACCACCTTGGAAGACTGCTGTCCCCTTATTAATGCTGTATTTGTTTTGGCTTGAACCAAGCTAACAGCGCCTTTAATTCAGTGTCAGACTGTTTTCCTTGGAAGCCCAAGGTTTTGAGACCCCATTGGTTTTGAATCAAGCTTTGAATTTTGGCTCGAAGTTCCCAACTGGAACTTTCCCCAACAGCAGTTGGGGGAGAAAGCTGGGCAGGCCTTAGGAAAGGGGATCTTGAGTGTTGGAAGCTCTTCGTAATGGTGCTTAATGAAGCAGAACCTAGCACTGCTTGAGAGAGAGAGACGGACAAACCATATGATTACCGTGTCAAGGCCGCCCTGGGTTTTATTTAAATGAGCTCTTTTTTGTTTTATTTTTGTTTCCACTTAGAACAGAAAACAGTTCCAGGCTAATCTTAGGAGGTGAGAGAGAGAGAGAGAGAGAGAGAGAGAGAGGTTTTCCCTGCTTTGAGAAGCTACAGAGAGCCCAAGGCTGGAGGACCCAAGGCTGGGTGGACATTGAGTGTTAAGAAGCTTTGGTTGGGAGGAGGTGAGTGGAGGAAGCATTCCTAGGGGGGCAATGTGCTGGCTTTCCCCACACAGTCTTGTCTGTCTCTGCCAGAGGCTGTTACTGGGAAGCATGGATCCACTTAGAGCACAGATAATGAGTGGGCAGCCCAGCCCCCATTGACCAGACCTAGAGCCACCTCCTGAGCAGGTGTTTCTCAGTGTTCTGAATGAATGACCAAGGCGAGCATCCAGGTCTTAGTGATGCTGACACCCTCCTTGTCCTCTAATACTCCAAGTTCTGGAGAAGAGAGTTTTGTTTGTTTGTTACCTTCTTAAACCAGAAGTCCATGGGTCTTCTAGAAGTGTGCTTCAAAGGACTCAGAGAGTTCCTGAAACTCTAGAAATCATGCTTGAAGTGCTGCCTGCCTCCGGGAAAGGAGCACTCCCAATAGTCTCAATGGGATTGCAGCTCTGCCTGTGCCTGTCTTAAAGCTTAGAGGCACGCTTTTGGATGGAGAGTTCAAAGAAAAATTTTTAATCAAAAGAAAGAAGAAGGACACACACAGAGAAAGACAGGAGGGCAGAAACATAGAGACAGAAACACACACACACACACACACACAGAGAGAGAGAGAGAGAGAGAGAGAGAGAGAGAGAGAGAGAGAGAGAGAGACATGCGTGAGGTGACTCAGTAGGTAGGACACTTGACTCTGGATCGTGCAAGGCTTACAGCCTAGGTTCAGTCCTGGAACCCATGTGACATGAGAGGACAAGACTGTCTCTGCTGAGTTGTCCTCTGTGCTCCACACACATTTTGTGGCATGCAACCCCACACACATTTCTCTCTCTCTCTCTCTCTCTCTCTCTCTCTCTCTCTCTCTCTCTCTCTCTCTCTCTCTCTCATCCAGGTTTGTCTAATCTATGGCTCCTCCTAGCTTAAGTAGCTTCCTTCCTTATGAACAGCCATCACGGTGGCTTGTGGGACAAGCTCCTGACAAGATCTCCTTCCAAGTTGTGACTTTATGGTTCTTGGAATTAAGAAGGGATGACAAGTGGAACCATGAGTTTGCCAGTGGCAAATTATGTTAGAAATTAGGCGGGAGAACCACTTCTTCCCCAAAGGACAGAGAGACATACCCTGAGTGGGCGGGATTTCGGGAACTCTGTGAAGTTAACAAGAGGAGACTTGGGAAGTTAGAAGAAGGAGGGGGAGGCTGCATTCCAGGCATAGCTCATTGTATGAGAAAGCACCAAATTTGGAGTGCTACAAACAGATGAAGAAGGTGTCAAGTTCTCTGGGGAGGAGAGGGTACTGCAGACCAAATATGGGGGGGAAAACTCTAGCAAGAGGCTTTGGTGGCTTAGTTGAGGTTAAAACAAAGGAAGTCTTTGGGACCCTGCCCTCACTTATCTCAACAAAGAGAAGCATGTTACACAAAATATGGAGGCAGAGTTCAGACAGTTCTATGGGAGAGGCTGAAGCCTCATCAGAGAACACTCTGGTCACAGGGAAAGCCAGCTGTTGCAATGACTTGTCCTGTCCATTTGCAAAGATGCTATAGCAGAAGATGGCTTTGGGGTGAGTGAAAGGTAAGGAATTAGAGAGCAAAGAGTGGAGAACAGGATGCAAAGAAGGGAAACCACAAAACAACGACAGGAGGCTCCCCAGCTCCAGCATGGCTCAGCGACCTTCTACCCAGTAATGGATGCACAGTGTTCTGTTCTACCCTGATAGCAGGACACAGCATTTTCCTTCCGTGCACCCATCCTACCAAGCTGCTCCTCAAACAACCGCAGTGGTTCATCCAGCGGGAAGAGAGAGAGAGAGAGAGAGAGAGAGAGAGAGAGAGAGAGAGAGAGAGAGAGAGAGAGAGAGAGAGAGAGAGAGAGAGATCAACTCTTCATCAGGAACTTTAGGGACAGATGCTGCTGTCCCAGGAGAGACCTGGCCTGGAGAGCTGTAGAATCTCCATTTCCTGAAGGGCTGGGTCAGACCTGGGAACTCATGGGAGTCTGGGAATTGCTTTCTCCAGATCTGGAGTGTGGTTCCTGCTCATACCTCTCCTAGAAGGGAAGAGCACAGATGCCTTCCATTGTCAGGTCAGCTCGGGACCTGTGCTCAGGGTGTGGGGGAAGGTTCCCTCAGAGTGCTGGCTCCCTGCCTTTTTCCAGGGAGCTCCCTGGTGCTTCTGGCTCCCCAACAGGCAGCTGCCTTTGTGTCTACAACTTTTTCTCCCCACCTCCTCAAGTATGCCTTCTCCTCTAGTGGGATAAATTTAGCCCTTGAATGAATGCAGAAAGAAGAACACGTGGAAGCAAGTGCATGCCAAATAGCATTCAAATATAGGCTTGGCACGCACACAACGGGCCCAAACCACAGTCAAGATGTTTTGTTTCTTTTCCTGCCTTTCTCTGTGTCTCCAATCGCATCCTCAGACCACTATAGCCTTTTCTGCATTTCCTTAAGCTAATTAAATGTGGAGACCAGGATGTAGGGCTATTTGTCTTTAGTTACTTATAAGTTAGGGGCCATCTAGGAGTCAAAGAAAGCCCCAGATGCCCATGATAATTTCTCTTTCCTGGTCCAGCTCTCTTAGAGACCTACCTATCCAGAGCTCAAAGCACCTTTTTGTCTTATGTAAGGGCACAGGCTTTTATTCTACTGGATTGAACCTAGGCAATTGCACAAACATGTCTCCAGTACCCATCATATCCCCAAGTCACTAACTGTGCTGGTTAGTACTTTGTCAATTTAACACAAGCTAGAGTCATTTGGGAAAAGGGAGCTTCCACTGGGGAAAAAAACATGCCTCTATCAGATTGCCTGCAAGCATGTCTATGGGGACATTTTTTGGGCTGATGATTGACAACGGAGGGTCCAGCCTGATGGAGGCAGATCCACTACTGGGTCGAAGGCCCTGGGTCATATAAAGAAAGCAAGAAGGGCAAGCTATGGGAGCCCAACCAGTAACTAGCATTCATCCACCATCTCTCCCTCAGTTCCTGCCTCCAGGACTGCCCTGCTTGAGTTCCTGATGGGCCATGACCTGGTAGTTTGCAATGAAATAAACCCCTTTGTCCTCTAAGCTCCTTTGGGTCACAGTATTTTATCACAGCATAGAAAATTAACTAGGCCACTGGCTTTGGAATCTTATCTTTCATTCTGGTCCTTTTTTCTACAGTACTAGCAAGAAGCAGGTAGGTAACTGGCTATCCCTATTCCCCGTCTACAAACGAAGAACCCATCCCTGTCATGCAGATAGAAGAGTAAAGTCTAGAGCAGGGAAGTGGCTGGTATGTGGTCCTGCTCAGCGGCAGTTAGCATGAGGGTCTGGATTTGAGCTTCTGTCTCATGTCTTTTTACTCCAAGCTGCTCTGGGGAAAGATAACTTGTCCAGGGGCTGAGGTTGTGTATCACTAAGGAGTGACTTTTGAGACTGTCTGGTTGACTCCTCTGAATGAAATGGTCATCAAGGGGTCAGCCTCTGTTGGTGGTAGGTGCAGAGGTTAGGCTATTCCCAACTTCACTCTTGCTTTCCCAGTCATTGGATCATAGAGAATTGCAGCGGCAGGCCACCCTCTCCCCACTGCCAAACTGGCAGGAAATCTCTCCCCTGGTCAGCAGTGCTGACTTGTAGAATGCACGGGGCATTATGGAATCATGGCTAATAATGAAAGTGTCGATGACCACACTACAAAGAGGGATTCCATGCTGACAGGGCACATCGTGAGCATTGTGCTGGGACAAACTGAACTCGCTTCTAAGCTCTCTGTGAAGCCAGTGACCCAACTGTGTCTAGTGGCATCAGATCACCAGGGTAGGGCAGACCTGACTTTTCCAGAGATCTTTCTAGTTTGTAACTAATTCATCCTTAAACCTAGAATCAGCTCTACAGCTGTGCACTTTTACTATACACGCTCTTTCCCCAAATACCCAGAAATAATTATTTGCCCATTTTCTCCTAGGACTTAGTCTATCATCACTTAAGAATTCTCTTCCAGGGCTGGCGATGCAATTCAGTTGGTAGGATATTCGCCTAGCATGCTTAAAGCTCTGGGTTCAGTCATCAGCACCATGTAAAAAGAGGGACGGGTACCTCACACTTGGATACCTATTCAGAAGGTGGAGGCAGGAAAAAATTAAAGTATCTTCTTATATAGACTTATTAAATTAACTGATTCCAAAAGATGATGCTAGGTATATATTAACCATTAGAAGGAGAATACTATAAAGAAATTTCTGGAGCTTGAAAGATAGCAGGTTGGTTAAGAGCACTTTCAACTCTTTCTGAGGACCTGCATTTGGTTCTCAACACTCAGGTACGTGAATAACTCACTATCAGTCAGTTTCAGAGATTCTGGTGTCTTTTTCTAGCCTCTGAAGATATTGCACTCATGTGGTACATGGGCATGCATGCATACAAAACTTCACATACATAAAGTGAAATAATAAAGAATATTAATAGACCACCTCTTTTCATTTGAAAATGCATTAAAATGATGTTTGGGATAAAACCAAGACATTGACTCAATCTGGTCTCTGGACCTTTGACTATAGGAATGATTATGCTGAGTCCTTAAGACCCACCACATCTGGAGTACCAACAGTGGCCCATACAAGTCCTCAACATCTGTTTTCCTATTTCTCACAACATCCTTATGAGATGCCCAAGATTCCAACTTGTCTTTGAAACTCATGTCTATTATACGCAATGCCCACCTCCTACTTCCTAATTCCACTTTCCAAAGCTTTTATTAACAAGACTATTCTGAGCTGACTTACAAATAGTACAATATTGTCTGCAGATACATTGGAGTAAGGTACAAATGAATGATTCTTAAACATCCAACACTAATTCCTGTTGACTGTCTTTATGTCACCCTGTTTGCTCTAGCAACTCATATCAGTCAAATGGAAGCATCCTTGTCAAAACCAACCAATAGAAAAGGAAGCTGTCGACTAGATACCAATGTTCATGCCCAGCCATATCTTCCACCAAATCTGCTGCACAGAGACCTTGTTCTCTGTACTTAAATAGCTCCAACCTACTTTCTCTCACACTTTGGCACACTGAACTTTAACCTTTCTCTGTCTTCTTGCTCCGTGGGGACTCCCTGTGTTTCTATCATTTCAATCTACAGAAAAAAACCATCACATCCTTGAAGTTCCATCAAAGTACTGATAACCATAGGAGCCAAGGGGATACCAAGTGTGGGTTTCCTCCTTTGGATTCTGCGTAGCCATTATGTACTTTAAAAGGTAATATATACTAATTATATAAAGAGGTTTAGTGATGACATGCCCATGCATTTGTATAATATACTTTGATTGTGTGCCTACCCCATTATCCTTTCTGTTCTCGTACTCCCCTTTCCTCTTCTACATCCCTGTTCTACATATCACACATGCTTTAAATGGCCATATAGTCTTAAATGATCTCATTCAAAAGAGTCAAGGCAAATGTTTCAGGAGATGCTGACATGCCCTTCAAATCACTTTTGTGTAAGGAAACCTTCAGGTTGCTAATAAACTGCACACTCCTAGCTACTCCCCAATAGGATGGGCTTTGGAAAGTCATTTCTCTCTTGGCTTACCATGCTCTTGTCTTCTCCACAGGGAAAATAGTCTGTGCTCATTTGCAGTCCCCAAAAGACTCCTGTCCTAAAATAGATTCCTGAAACTTGTATCAGCAAAACATTTATTTTGCATATCTAACATTCTGTATTCAGTCTGTGTGATGCTTTACAGTGCCACATCTATCAAAGAAGCCATCCCACCACCTGGATCGTGCTATACAGCACAAGTTAGTATCCCCACAAGAGCTACTGATTTGTGACACAGATTGTTCACCACTGTAATATATAATACCAAAATTTAAATGCTTGGAAGGAAAATAGTAGCTACTATAGCTGTAGCACCGGACTGTCAAACCTCTGTAACACTATGCAATTACTTAATACTTAGAATTGACTAGCTACAACATGAATGCATGTTGGGGTGTAGCTTACTTGGTGGAGTGTTTGCCTAACATGCACAATGTTGGATCCCTAAGATCCCATACCAGGCATGGTGGTGTGTGCCTGGAATCTTAGCAACAGAGATGGATATAGAAGGATAAGTAATTCAAGGCCATCCATAGTTATATAGTGAGTTTGAGGCTTGACTGGGCACCATGAGACCCTGTCTAAAAAAATAGACATAATTTGGGTTATAAATGTCTGTGTTTATGATCGGTTCAATGGTTTCCAAATGTTAGAATTTAGATTGGAAGGGAACAGTGCTAGGAGAGAAAATATTCTCTTTCTGCTTGTTGGCTGGGCCTCAGCCATCCAGTTAACATATCTTCTGTTTTACTAGGGGTCTTTAGTTATAAGCAACCGAAGTGGATTCTGGTCGATAAACAAAGAAAAGAAAGGCAGTCACATTGCATTTGGTAGCTTAAAGAATAGTCAAGGAATCTATAGAAGAGGCTTAGGTCATGGGCAAGACCAAAAATAAGCGATCAGCCTGAAAAATTCTCAAAAATGCTCTCTTCAAACTTCTTGGTAGGTACACGTGTTTGGTTAAATTCAGATTGCAGGCCATGCATAGCTTCCGGGAGATCTGGGGAAGCAGGTGTCTGGCATTTCCCCACTTCTGTGATGAAATGTGGCTTGCTTCTCATATGGTTTAAATGTGGGAACCCTCCCAAAGATTGGAAAGGGTTCACCAGTTGGGCAGCTAAAAATAATCTCTGTCTGCTTCACTTCCTAACTGGCCTGAACCCAATGTCAGGCATCCTAACTTCCTTCCTTCTTGACTTTCTGATGTACCTACCTTGACAATCCTCAGTTCTGGGCGAGCATAGTCATGGAGCAGTGGGTCTCAGATGCTTTAAAACCACTGAGGAAATATGAACAATTGGTCTTGAGTCTTTGGTTCTGTAAGTTTCATTAACAAAATGACTCTAAGTCCATATGTAGTTCCCAGCTTACCATATAAAAATTTAATTCTGTGCATGTGGTCATACAATTCTAATGCAGATGGTTGCCTAGGATCCATTTTTTTAAAAAAAAATATATTTGTCTTAATATATGTCTGGGCACCATATGTGTGCAGTGCTCACAGAGGCCAGAAGAGGGCATCAGATTTCCCTGGGACTGGAGTCTCAGGTGTGTGCTGCCATGTGGGTGCTGGGAATTGGATCTGGGCCCCCTGGAAGAGCCGCCTCAGCTCTTAACTGAACAATCCAATCCCAGAATCCATATTTTAGGATCCCCCATTGCCCAGAGTTCCTTTCCAAATCATTTCAAGCATTCAGATACACCACTCTCCAGTTCCATCAGCGTCAATCACTTAGTTGCCAGACCAACTAGGGCAAAGCTCCCCAGCTATTCTATAGAATTCCAACTCAAAATTTCTTCCTGTCCCTCCCCAACCCTCCCTCATTCTCTGCTGCCTCCTTCCTCTGTTCCCAGGTGGAACTGGTAGTGGACACTAACAAGAATGCCCTCTGGTCCATGTTGAGATGTGTATTTTCCTTTGCTCTAGCATCTCTCAAGTCTAATATTCTCTTTGATAGCCAGGCACTCTATTCTTTCTATTCTAAAAATCTTTCTCTCTATTGACTACCTTCCTATTCCTTCTGCACTTCTAAGATCCGGAAAAGGTAGCTGATACTCCAGCATACTTTCCACCCCGGATCGTTTCTTATGCCTCCTCAGCAATTCCTGCTCTGGACTGACTGCTCTCCAGCTCCTCACTCCTGAAGCCTAGAGCTTCTCCTCAGGCTGCTTTGTCCTGAACCACACAGAAGCACATGACCCCGATGCAATTTCCTGTCCTCCTGTTGTGGCGTTTAGAGCAAGTCTCCCAGTTTTTCCTTCTGCTCTTCGGATCTTCTACTTCATCTGTGTCCTTGGCTGACTTTCTCCCTGGTTTGATTTCTCATCTTGACTACTCTCAGCTCTTTGGCTGTGACTAGCAAGGTGATTGTACTGAGCACTGTGTCCCAAGCCTAATTCTTCTGCTTTAACATTCAGATCTTTACAAATGATGGCCCTTGAAGAGTCACCTAGGTCCCTTTCTTTCCTTACCTCCACTTCCATCCCTCTTTGTGAAAACTAATTAGTGTTAAATATACATAGTATACCATTCACTGTTTTAGCCATTTTTAAGTATATAGTTTGGTGACTTTAAGTACATTCACTTTCTCCGACGCCTTCATTCCTGCCCCCAGCCTGACTCCCAAGATTCTGACCCAGGACTGACTCAGTACAGGCTAGGCGAGCACTCGACAATTGAGTTGGATTCCTAGCCTCCCTCACCCATCATTCCTTTTGGTACCCTTTTAATACATAGCTATATGGGAAAGGACCATTTCTTGTTAGCATGGTTATTCTTGGGGCGTGTGCTATCATCGTGTCCCTGTCGTCAGAGAGATTTAGAGTTTAGTGCCTGACCTGAAGCTCCTGGGCTTCTCTTATATTACAGGGGCTCCCATGACCACTTGACTTTTATGTGGGTGCTGGGAATATAAACTTCAATCCTTACCCTTAAGTGCTTTACCCACTGAGCTATATCTCCCTAGGCTCCTAGCCACAATCATTTTTAAGGATGTCTCTGCCGTTATTCGCAATCCTTCACTTTTTTTTCAGATAAGAAAACTGAGGCTCAGAGTGATTTAGTTTTCCAGGAAGACATCCATGGCTTCAAACTCTGAGTTGTCTACAGTTGGTGTGTCACCAGAAGGGTGCCCTAGCTGGTGATAAACCCTGCCCTTGAGGGCCCTACCAAAAGCACGTGGACAAGACAGCATTTATCTGTTGCAAATGTCCCCACGTGGAGCCCAAGCATCTGGAGCCAGCTAGAAGGCGCTGGGGATACTGGGTGGCCGTAGTAGGCATGTAAGGACACGTGCTGGGGCCCGCGTTCTGCCAAAGGCCCCTTCTGCTGGCATCTCTACTCAGAGCAGAGGCGCCGCCTGGTCTTGTCTAGACCCTGAGCGCAGCGTGCGCGGCCACCGAGGCGCACCAGCTGTGCGCCCCCAACCCCCCAGCTCGCTAATCACAAGCGCCCCAGGTGCCCCACTCGCGAGCGACGGCGGCAGCCACGGGTCCCCCACACCCCAGGGGCGGAGCGAGGCGCGGAGACGTCAGGGCGGGGACCTAGCGCGGCCGAGCGCGCTCTCCTGGAGGCTGCTGGCGGCCCACGTCCCCGGCTGGCGCGGCCGGCTGTGGCGGTAGCGGTTGAGACTGGGATCTTGCAGTTCGCGGCGGCGCTGGGGCGCAGCCAGGCGGCCGTGCCGGTGGAGACCAAGGCTGAGCTCTGAGCCAGGAGTGCGCACAGCTTTGCCCGCCCCCCAGGAGCAGACCCCACGCGCCCTTAGGCTGTCCCCGGGGTCGAGTTGAGCTCCCCACGGGTGCCCTTTTATCTCCTTGGGTGACTACAGCGTGTGTTTTGTTTTTCTTCCTTCTTCCCCTATCCGTGTGCCCTTCTCCAGGATGGCAGAGGCGGAATTGCACAAGGAGAGACTGCAAGCCATAGCAGTAAGTCCACTTTTCATTTCATTTTCTTGCTCTATTGTCTGGGGTGGACCGGGACCTGTGGGCTCAGGGCCAGGGATGTGCCAGCCCAGTAGCCTCAGGCCCTGTGCTGGGGTGAAAGTCTGTCCAGGCTTGGCATCGCTGCCTTTTGCCTTTATATGTCTGTAGACTGAACCCCTGGGGGCACACTTGGGACTAGGAAGATTTGAACGTGGAAAAATTGGCTTAGAAATAAGATGCTTGCTTTAGGGATAGACTAAACAGGGGAAGGGGAAGAGTCCGTGTGTGTGTGGGTGTGTGTGTGTGTGTGTGTTTTGCGGGGACTCCTGGAATATTATTACCCAGTGCCCTTAAGCACGTTGCCTTCCAACTCCAGGGAAGGGAGAGAGTGGTGGCCCATGGTCCTATTTTCCTCTTCCTAGCCTGCTATTCAGCCAGCCAGTTGAATGGTAGAATGTCCCCCAGAATCCAGGAGTGCCCGTTTTCTTCCTCTGTTTGACATTAACAAGGGCTCTGGCACAGGCCACCACCCTAGAGAGGGTAGGGGCATCTGACAGCTGGAGATTGGAAGTCATATTTCAGGAGAGTCTCTTTCTCATGGGTGTGGATTGTCTGAAAACCATTGGTTCGGCATACAAAGGAGCATCGGCTTTGGCAAAGTTCTGCACTTTTCAGAGTACCGTACCATGTGCATCTTGGTTTCGGGCAAGAGCTGTCTGACACTGCCTCAGCTGGAGAGGCCTTGCCAGTTCTGCCAGTGTTCCACAGATGTGGTTTTCACTGGAGCCATCACAGCTGGATTATATATTTCCTCTGCGGATGAGGGAATGGTTACTGGCGCTCTATGAAATAATGGCAAATTAAAGGAGGTCTGCTAGAATATTGGCACAAAAGAATCTGCAGACATTCTTTCACCTAAGTACTTTTTCCCCTGTGCTCCAAGAGTTCCCTGGAAACACATAAATTTGTTGGAGAAATACTGTGTAATGTTTTGGAAGTGACGGATGCATGAAAACGTTTTCAAACGCCTTTGGACGGTGGAATATCCATTGGCAAAGTGCATGCAGGCCTTTCTCATTTTAGAGACATTTGATGTGGACTCAGTAGCTCGGAGACCCCCTTTCTCAAACTCTTCTGATTATGCTACAGGGAGAGAGCTGTGTGTACAAAGCTTGGCTTCTGAGGCTGTCTTTGAACTTGCTCCTTGGACTCAAGGAGGCTGTCTGTTCTTTTCTTCCCTTTCCACACAGTGTGTGCACATTTTGATGGTTAATGAAGTTGCTCATGGATTCTAAAGTCAGTGTCAAGGCAGTGTGGCTGTCTGCCTTGAATTTGCCCCGAATGGTACCATGGAGCTGGTGGGCGTTTTGTGTCCCTGGATAAAGGGCTGCTTCAACTGTTGACAAGTGTCTGCTCCAGAGAACACTCAAGCACTCCCATGGGCTGCTGATGGCCGTTTGCAACAGTTGTCGCATTTTCTGCCTCTGCATGAGCAGTGTCCCTGCATGCCTGAGGGACAGCTGCCTCCATGAAAGGACTCACTTTCTGAGCACAGTGCCAACAGTGGCTAACACCAGAGCCACCCCTTCCAAGTAGGCTTGAGTAATCTCAGTCACAGCCAAGGTGGTTTTCAAGAATGATCTAGGGCCCCCTCAGTGTTCTCTTGAGCAGATAAGAAGGCAAACACCCACCCAAGCCGGTTCAGTTGTGGGACTGAGTTCATCCTGGGGATCTGAAGCGTTGTTGGGGGAAATTTTCTAAGCGTTATCACTATGAGTGTGTGTGTGTGTGTGTGTGTGTGTGTGTGAGAGAGAGAGAGAGAGAGAGAGAGAGAGAGAGAGAGAGAGAGAGAGAGAGAGGAGAAGAGACAGATAAGAACAGCAATGGTAGACTTGTGGCTACAATCGGTACATAATCCTATGCCACATTTTGGCTTAGTCCACACGCTTTCCAGATTCAGCAAACTTTGCCTCTCTTGGCCCCTTTCCCAGAATTCTCAGGGGGATCTGAGACACAATCTTTCCCCAGAGCTTAACATGCCTGAAGTCCCTCTGGAGATAAAAAGGGAAGAGACTAATTCTTCACGTCTTCACTTACTTGGGTGCCTGGGTCTTGCTCATTCTTGAGTCTGAGCCTCAGTTTTTTTCTCTATAAAATGGGCCCAGGAGTTTATCTCTGCTTTTGGAGACTAGGAAAGTGAAGCACTTTGGCCCGCATTTGCCATGGGGTGATGCTCATTCCGAGGCCTCAGCTCTTGTCCACACTGCTAAAAGGCATGGGGCAGCTTTGCTTTCCATTTCAACTCTGGAATCTCTCCCTCTACAGCCAGGATTTGGGCCCCAGGGCCCATTCATCTGCTCGCTCGGCAGGTTTCTGTGGCGTGTCTCTCCCCCAGGTATTACCAGTGCTGCCAACAACCAGAAGGAAGGTCTTATCCTTGGATGCTTAATTTTGAAAGAGGGTGGGTGTTTCATTATGTAGCCCTAGCTGGCCTGGAACACACTAGACCAGTCTGACCTTGAATTCTCAGAGATCCACCTGTCAGAGCTTCGGGAGTTCTGGGATTAAAAGTATGTGCCTCCACTCCCAGCCCCAGGCTTAATGTTTGAAAGGTCAGGTGTCACCCAGGTCACCCAGGATATCTGATGCATGATCATCTGTGGGAATCGCCCAGTGTGAATTACTAATTGGGTACAGTGCTTCAACTGAATCTGCTAAGTCAGGCCTGAGACTAATCAATGAGATGAGAAGGCTCTAGTGTCCTGTCAGAAGAAGAGCAACTCCATCCTCGGCAAGTGCCTTTCCTGCTTCTTGGCCCTTTCATCTCTAGGAATACTCACTCAGCCATCTATACCCCTAGAGCCAACAAATGCTTCTGGTAACAGTGTGAAGGCGGAGAAGGAAGTCAATGATCACCATTTCCTGACCATTGTTCTTTGAACAAGCCCTTGGGTTAGGTGCTGGCTTCAGTCAAACACAAAGTTGCTCATCGTCAGGGATGAATTGGAAGAGCATGTGAACAATTATTGTGAGTGAAACAAGTAGGACAGCACCCATGACCTCATGTGTGAGACATGGAAACCGGCTTCAAGGCGTGTGGAGCCACAACCCCGCCCCTGACCCCGAGAGCAGTCCCTTGAAAAGGTTTGGAGGGTGGGTGAAGTAACATCATAACCTTTCCAATGACCATGGACATTTATTTTTATTTTTTGCTTATTATTTATTTGGAACAAGTAATGTGAAAAAGGAAAAGGCAAAAGCAAGAAGTTAAGTCAGTTGGCAGCATGAACCTGGTGAAAGACTGGTGTGTGTACATGTGTGTGTTATTTGTGTGCATGCATATGTATGTGTCATGTGTGTGTGCACGTGTGTGACGTGTACATGTGTGTTATCTATGTGCACCTGTGTGTACAAGTGTGTGTGTGTGTGTGTGCATTTGTATGTTATCTGTGTGTATGTATATGTGTGTGTTGTGTGTACATATGTGTGTGTTATTTGGGTGTGTATATATGTGTGTGTTGTGTGTATTATCTGTGTGCATGTATATGTGTGTATCATGTAAATGTGTGTGGTATATTCACATGCATGTTATCTGTGTGCATGTATGTGCATATACATGTATGTGTGTCATATGTGTGCATTTGTGTGTTATCTGTATACATGTGTATGTGTGTTGTGTGTGTAGATGTGTGTTATCTCTGTGGATGTGGATGTGTGTATCATGACTGTACATGTGTGTGTGTGGTATGTATACATGTGTGTGTGCTATGAGTATATTTGTGTTATCTTTGTGCATGTGCATATGTGTTATGTGTGTGCATTTGTGTGTTATCTGTATGCATGTGTATGTGTGTTGTGCGTGTACCTGTGTATGTATGTGCATGTATGTGTTACCTGTGTGCTTGCATGGGTACATATTTCTTGTCTGTGTGCATATGTATGTGCGTGTATTGTATGTGTGCATGTGCATATATGTGTGTGTGTGTTATCTGTGTGCATGTGTGTGTGAGTGTGTGTAGATGCACTTGCCTTTGCCTTTGTGTGTATTGTAGAGGTCAGAGGTAGATGTTGGATGTCTCCTTGTCTTGTATTTTTGTCTTTCTGAGGCAGAGCATCTCTCTGAACCTAGAGCTCCCTAATTTTGCTAGACTGGCCAGCCGGCCACTGAGATCTGCCTGTCTCTGCTCTAACACAGGAGTGTAGATATGTGCCCCCATGATAGGCTTTTTACATGGGTGCTGGGAATCTGAACTCAGGGCTCTAGGCAGAACCTGTGTGCCTTACCCACTGAGCTGTCTTCCCAGCCCCCACAAACTGCTTTTAATTTTTATTTATTTTTATATCTGTGTATATGTATGAGTCTATGTGCAACATGTGTGAAGGTGCCCGAGGAGTCCAGAGGTACTTGGGTCTTTTGAAACTGGAGTTACTAGTGATGTGTACTGCCTGATGTAGATGTTGAAAACTGAACCTGGGTCCTCTCCAACAACAGAAAGAACTCTTAACTGCCAACTCCAGCCCTCATGAAATCCTTTTAAAAATATGTCATCTCATTTAAATCTAGCAAGAAGCTTATAAAGTAGACATTACCCTTCTATACCATTTTAGAGATGGCCAAGTTAGAAAGAAAACTGTTGGAACATTAAACATCAAAATTAGGGTTTCAACCCACAGGACAGGCATGAACTGCCCACTAAGGTGACTGCAGTACCACATCTTTCCTCAGGAGGGCACTGTGCAGGTGGTCTACAGCCTTAGTGTGAGACCCTGAGACAGCAACAGCCTGGTTGCATAGCACTGGAGAAACTTGAGTAAACTAGAGGATGTAAATCCTTTGGAGACTCTTGCAAGCCTGGGTTCAGGGCATGGAAACACCCAATATAAATTCTAACCCAGTGAGTTGTGGGAAAAAAAAAAAGAAAAGCACGGACTGGGCGCGGGGGTGGGGGTGGGGTGGGGTGGGAGGTGAGGGGGAAGGGGTGTACGCCAGGCCGGGCCAGCGGTGTGGGTCTAGCTCTTGGGTCAAGGTAGCGTGCATCTCGCAAAGGATACAGGCAGGCAAGGATCCCGAGTGGGGTTTTTGGGGAAACAGGCAAGACGCACACATGCCTCAGCTTAACGGGGCAGAGAAATCTCATACAGAAGGCGGGTCCATTCTGGTGTGGATTTCTCTGCCTGTTACCTGGGCTCGCAGACTGTCTGGCTGTGTGGCTGGGTCTCTGGCGGCGCGTTACAGCTAGCCCCGTGTGGCGAATTTAATAAGAGATGGCCCATAGCTTTAATGTTTTATTATTAAGAAAATAGAAAGAGAAAAGAGATAGAAAGACAAAGGAAGAAGAGAAAATAGATAAGAAAAGCCATGACCACGTGGAAAGGGGAGAAAATAGACAGAGAGATAGATAAAGAAGAGGGCTGGAGGAGAACAAGCAGGGTGAGGGGGTGGAGGGGGGGAGAGCGCGCACGCAGAGGGGTGCTATTTATAGTGAGTTGGGCGGTCAGGTACCCGAGGGGCAGGGAGAGTCTGGCTGCAGTCAGGTGACTGCAGAGGCGGAGTCAGGCTAGAACCTGGGGCATGGCCACACGTCTCATTAAGGTCCCACAGTGAGTAACATTCTCTTGGGGAAGAAGACACTGCTCAGTCTCAATGTAAACTGACTTTGGGGGAGGGTGTTGTGATGTTTCTGTATCCAAGGGGGAGATAGTTTTCTTTGGGCATGAGTGAAAACCATGAGTTAATGCCATAGAGGCTCTTGGGTGACAGCCCCAAGAGCCCCATGAAAAAGGGCCCCAACATGACTGTGTCAATGTGTGCTGAAATACAGAATGCTAATTGTACACACACTTCCCTGTGTAGAGTTTCCTCGTATATAAGGAACACACTCTGTGGAATGACAAAAATCTCCCTTCGCAATTGCACAGAACCTCACAATTCACACAAATGGTCGACACACTGCTTCCATTCAGACATGTGGAGGCGAGTCTCAGTGTCTCCACCGCACACTTGAGCATCCAGACCCACACAGCAAGATGCGGAAGAGTTTGGGGAAGCTCTGGTCTCTCCTGCTGCCTAGTGGTTTTCTGTGTCAGTGGCATATCCAGCCTGAATGGTGAACTCAGAGGTACATGGGCTTGGATATGCTTTTATAGAATCAGGACCTTCTGAGATCTCACTTAAGTTCTCTTTCTCTCCCCCCCACCAGCCTCCCCACCCCCTCTCTCTGGTTCCTCTCTTTCTTTCCACCCTCCTCTCTCTCTATCTCATCACCATCTTTTCTCCCCACAGGCTCAGTTAGCAAGTTGATGGCTTCCACCTGACCCCATTCCTTGTCCTGAGTAGGCCTAGAGAAAATATCTGTTGGTTTTTCCTTAGCTTCATTTTTTAATCCCTTTTCTTTTTCAATGAGTCCCTGAGGATTAAGTTAAATGAGGGCCTAAGACCTCTTCCTGGCTAACATCCTGGGATTGACCCGTACCACTCAGGTTGGTTAGCTTAAGCTGTATAAAAGCCCTTGCTATACTTTACATATGACTCACCCCAACATCCCAAGTCAGGGGTCCAGAGGTGTTAGAGACCCAAAGTTAAGCCTTTTAGTAACAAACACTGACTCTTGTGGGGACCATCCCATACTCATCCCTGAGGACTTATGTCCCTGGTGGAGAGTTGACAAAGATGTAGGGAATTAAGAATCTTGGGTATTTATCTGTTATCTCCTCCCATCTCAGTGTGCCCTTAAGACTCCATGTAGGGGCCCAAGAAACCATTTAGTAAGGCTATTAGTGGAGAGAAAGGGTTTGGCCTGACTTGCATTTGCAAGGCTGCCCAGTGAATAGGAGTCACCTTGGGACCTCTCAGGGTCATTGCAGGTCCCAAGTGTGCCACGGGAGCCTTACACAAGTAGGCATAAGGGTCACAGGACTCTACGGATAGTTGTTTGTATCTGGGAGTTTCAGGATTTGAGGCTCTTAGGACAAAGAACAACTGCTCTCCCAGACATTAAAGTTCTGTGAGAAGCAGAGTACTTAGCACTTTTTAAAAATGTCATTTTGTAAAAAGGCAAGCAGTGGGAGTTAAGGGTTACAAGTGGCCAAAGTCTAAAAGAAAGCCAGGACTCAGTGGAGCACATCTTCCCTTCTAGAGGGGCTATCAAGTACTTTGGGGACCACTGCTATTGGTCCTTTGAGCTGTTCCCATTTCACCTCTGATTGCTTTGAGGGGGTTGTTGAACACAGTAAGGTCATTCATGACCTTACGTGACACGACTCAGGCTGAGATAACAAATGGGCAAAATGTATAAGACAGGGTTCTTGAAGGCTGCCAGAGCCTTGTGCAATCTGGGAGGGTAGTTACAAGCATGGGTTCTGGGCTGCGGCTCTAGTCTTTTCATTAGTATCTGCACAATGCCCTTGTCCTTGGGGTTTCCTGGTCTGTGAGGCGGGAATGAGGAGAGACGCCTGGTCGTACAGTTGCTGTCAGGGTGATCTGGGAAATTTCCTGAGACACACTCAGAGCAGGCATCCAGTGAGCATGCACGGAAGTTTCTATTTACAGTAAATAAATGACTTGGAACTCATGCATCTTGAAATAGAAAAGAGACACAAAGGGACAGTTCTTTCAACCTCAACGTTTCTGCCAAATTAGGAGATTTTGGATGAACGTACTATCTGCTTAGAGTTTTCAGTGTAGGCTGTCGATAGTAACAGAGTTCCTGTGGGGGGTGGGGAGATGGGGGGGGGTTGGGGTTCCCAATGGCTGGAGGAGGATACTGGGCGACCTGCTCTATCATGCTCTACCTTATTCCTTTGAGACAGGGTCTCTTACAGAACTTTGAGCTAGGCTGGGGGTCAGGAAGCCTCCAGATCCTCCCATCTCTGCTTCCCACAGTACCAGGGTTACAGGCTTGTGGGAGACCAGGCCTGGGATTCGAACTCAGGTTCTCAAGCTCATCAGCACATGCTTTTACCCACTGAGCCATCTCTCCAGTCCCAACAGGATCTTTTGAAGCTGTGAACTCAGTAGATTACAGAAGCAAGCCTGTAAGCAGAATGGGAAGCCGGGGTTTCTGAAGCAGACACCATGGAGCAGTGAGGATGCAGGTGATTGATGCTGTGTGAGAACAGGGCTTCTATGTTATACAGCGACTCATCCTCAAGAGAAGCCAGGCATCTACGTTTTAAACAAAGGCCCTTCAATTTGAATGAAGAGTATGAACGAGCTTAAAGACTGAAAAGATTTGTGGTCACATGCAGTTCCCTTTTGGTCAATAGTCGAGCATTTTGTGACCTTTACATGGGTGGGGCTTGAGCTTTTCAGTTTGTTTCTATGTGCACCGGCTTAGCAGAATTTCATACATTCAGAGGCTGCAAAGTAGTCCTCTGGGCATTCTCCCAGGTTATTCATAAGGTTGCAAAATCAGATTGCATCTTCACTAAGGATTCATGAGTTTGGTATCCAAACGTTTGGATTCTTAAAAAACAAAACAAACAAAAACCCTTTTGTAGTAGGGATTCACCAGGTTGAATCCCTTGCAGTCATGGATATGATTGTAAGTCAGGATGTTCACAAGTGGGTGTGCGGCTGTCTTCTAAATCAACCTCAAAGACCCTGTTATTACGGAAGAATCTTGAAGAATATTTACCCAAGGTATGCAAATCTGACACGTTAAGTCGGATATGCAAATCTGAGTCTACCTCACATCAGAATGCTTGAGAGGATTCTGATTTATTATCAGCCTCAGGTACAGAGAGACACTGCTGGCAGCAGCTCTTAGAATAGCAGCGACAGACATTTGATAGCCTCCTCTCCCCTCTGTGTGTGTGTATGCATGCATGTGATTCATAGAACAGTGATTCATATTGCCCTTAGGATCGATTCCTTAAAGCACAAACTGTTGCTCCCCACTCCCAGAGTCTGAATGAGTAGACTTGGGAAGGGGACAGGAGAATTTGCTTCTCTAGCAAGTTCCCAGCTGTTTCCAGCTGCAGCTGCTGTTCTGGAGAACACACTCTGAAAACCATTGCTAAAGCTGGAGATCAGTAGTAAAGAACCGTGATGGTCTGAGTCTTCATCAGTGCCCTATGATCGTCATGGCTTGCCTAAGAGTTTAAACAAGCAGACATAAGTTCAGTACCACTGAGCAAGAGCTTAAGTCAGCCCAGTCTGAAGATGGCACAGGTACATCCACATCCACATCGGTACATCGGGTAGCTGACCAACAGGAGGCCTTTTCTGGAAATGGAACTTAGTGGTTGATTCATTAGGGCCTGAGTTGGCCTCTAGAGTTTAAGGACTTATGGGAGGAAGTTTACCTTGAGTACTTGCTTAGTTCTACTTAAACAGAGTGAAAATTCTGTCTGTTAATCGCTTAAAGATGACTTCTAGGAGAATTTGCTTGGGATCAGATGAGTGACTGGGGAAGGTTTGTCTGGATTATCTGAACAGGCTGTGAGGGTTTGCAAGGAACCATGACTGGCTAAGAGGGTTGTGTGCTTTTTACTGATGCTGAGTGTGGGTTGGAAGCTTTGCCCAGCATTGGGCCTACCCAAACCATACACTATAAAATTCCTTTGAGGAAGCTTTCTGAGAGCAACTCAGTGAAGACAAGAGATGCAGTAAAGGAGATGTCTAGGGCTGGAGAGATTATAACTCAGTGCGTAAAACATCTGTTATGCCAATGCCAGGACCTGTGTTTGGATCCCTGACCCACACATAAGAACCAGGCATGGTGGAGTGGGCCAGGGCAGGGGATGGGGTGGGCAGAGATGAATCTCTGGTGCATGCTGACAAGTTGGGAAGGCGAGCTTCTGGTTCAGTGAGAGACTCTTCCTCAAAAAATACAGTGGTGAGTGAGAGAAAATATCTCAAGTCAACTCCTCTCACAAGTGAGCACCTGTGTCACACACATGTGTGAACCACACATAGTAACTAGCTATATTTTCACCAAGGTGAGGGCTTGTAGAGAAGTCCGTGACATGGTGATGTTATCTGTAGGTACAGATGGCTCATTGCAAATCAGTCAACCAAACCTCAGCGGTCACCTCAGCTGCTTCACCTGTGACGCTGATCAGAGGCCAGGGTGGGCAGCAACTGATGTGGGATTACTTACTAACAGTTAAGGATGCTCGCACACAAGTACGGCTTGTCATTGGCATATCCAAAAAGAGTTTATTCTCCCAAGTGTGTCATCCAGGCATCTCTATTTGTAGCATCCATTGTCTGAGCCAGCTCTTCATTTCTGAGAGAATTCAGACTCACCCAGTCTTTATTTGTCGTGTAACACAAAGCACAGAAGCTGGACTGTGCTGAACGGAGCCTACAAGAACAAGGGTGGACTGTGGGTGACAGGCCACATGGCACAGGGCCCTGGGTGGAGAAAAGGTCTCTCGGGCATACTCTGAGGTTGGGGATGTCATGCAGCTGAATCTACTTCAGACGGAAAGGCCAGTGGAGCAGAGGTGGCTGTGGATCGGTGCATGTCCGAGCTGCATGTGTCTCGGGTTAATTATTACCTCTGCAGTTTCCAGCAGTCCCATGCTGAGTTAAGGAGATGTTTATAAGGAGATTATTGAAAAGAGATATACAAAGAATAAAAGGGGCTGAAGAGATAGCTCAGTTCATACAGCGCATTCCTTGTACACACAAGGACCTGAATTTCATTCCTAGAACCTACTTTTTTTTTTAAAAGATGAATGTGGTGAGACTTGTAATCCCAGCACTGAGGAGGCAGGGACATGCAAATCCCTGGGCTCACTGACCAGCCAGACTTACCTAGTTAGTGAGCTCCAGGTCAATGATGAGGCCTGTCTCAAAAAAAAAAAGGTGTAAAACCTGGAGAATGACAGCCAGTTATCTTTGGCCACCCCCCCACACACACAGACACTCATACAGACACACACACTCACACTCTCACACTCACACAGACACACACACTCATATACATACTCACACACATATACACAGCTCCTCACATACACACATGCTCACACATGCTCAACTCACACATATACACACATACTCACACATATATACACACTTACACATATACACACACTCACACATATACAGTCACATACATTCATTCATATACATACACACACTCACACACATATACACACCCCCTCACATACATACACATACACATACTCACGTTCTCACACATACACAGGCTCACACACACATACACACTTACATACACATACTTATACATTCTCTCATACGCGTACACACATATTCACACAACTCACTCATACACACATGTATATACACACAATCACATATACACATATACACACACATACACACATATACACATACATATACACTCATATGAACACATACATGTGTGACACATACACACACACACACATATTGAAAGAAATGGAGAAAAGAGAATAACCTATTTGCATAGTGCTTGGACATGGGTTAAAAATACGTTGGGCTTGCCTTTGGCCTTAAGTTTCAGTGCCTCAAGTATCATATAAGCTAGAAGAAAGACACCGGGAGGTCATCACCTTTCCATTGCCTAACATGGAAGCAAAAAGAGAAACCATTTGAGTCCCAATATTAAAGTCTGGATGAAAGGCCTAGGGCCAGCCCTCAGAGCAGGCTTTCTGCTTCTCACGCCCCCACTGCAGATGATGTCATTACCCCGAGGGCCTTTGAGCCTACATTCTGTGTTTGACCAAAAGTCCTCAAGGCATTTGTAAAACCTGCCCCCTCCCCACTTTTTTTTTTATTTTTATTTTTTGCTGGAAAATTAGTCTTTCTACTGCCTTATTTACTAATCTAGATGGTGGGATCACTCTCCAACCCCCTGCCCCAAGTCTGCTAAATTATAACCAGTCATCTAAGTATTCTTTTTATTTTTAAGTTCAGGGCTGAAATGTAAAACTTTGAGGGTTACCAAAAAAATGTTATCTTTAAGAGGAAAATGTATGCTTGAAATTTTAACCCCAGGGGCAAAGGCAAGGGGGATAGTTTCTCTTTCTTTTTTCTTTTATCTTTCTGCTTCTTCTTCTTCTTCTTCTTCTTCTTCTTCTTCTTCTTCTTCTTCTTCTTCTTCTTCTTCTTCTTCTTCTTCCTCTTCCTCTTCTTCTGGCTTTGACATTGACAACACTGAGGCCGAGAAACACCAGTGAGGGCTTCAGGCTCTGGGTGGCTGGGATACCACATGGACTCTGTAAGTGACAAGGGACTGAAGCTATGATTTGAGAGAGGTGGCTCTTGACTGAGTGCCATGGGGTCAGGCACGCGGCTTCCCTGACATGATAACAGATGCCATCTTAATGGGGTGAGACGAGTTCGTGGCCACTGAAGTCTGCGCATGTGTGTTCAAAACCTAGTGCTAGGAATCAAGTGAAACCTCAGAACTCCATCACCCTAACAATAGACAGATAAGTGTGGTGCAGATGAGAGACCATCCTGGAGGCTGGATACAGAACACACTCACGAATCCTCACAACCACTACACACATTCTTCCTCCCAGCCTTATTGACAGTGAGAATGAAATACATCAGATCCATGTCTGATCTGATAAAGGAAATGAAGACACAGAGAAGAGGCCAAGGTGAAAGTGATTTCTATCCTTCAGTTATCGCCTTCCCTGCTTAGATGCTCCTGCCTGTCTCTGACTAGCTGTAGTTCTCTTCTTTTCCCTGAGTCAAAGCTGGAAGCAGCGTGAACTAGCAAAGGAATCATCTTAAGTGGGTGTCTGAGTTACTTTTCTATTACTGTGCTAAGACACCATGACTGTGCTGGAGCAGTAGCTGAGAGCTTACCTATTGAGGCACAACTGTGTATCAGAAAATGAAAGCTAACTGGAAATACTGCTTTGCAATCTCAAAGTAGATCCCCAGTGACACACCTCCTCTACAAGGCCACACCTCCTAATCCTTCCCAAACAGTTCTATCAACTGGGGACCAAATATTCAAATATATGATCCTATGGGGGCCATTTTTATTCAGTTGGTCATCTTCCCTTTTAGAGACAGGTATGCAGGAAGTCCAAAAATTGAGTAAAGGGTGGCCATTCTACCCTACAGCTGCTTCTGGAGGAGGTTAGGGAAGTTTCCTAGACTTGCAGATTATCTGGGCAGTAAGTACTGTGTGGGATAATTCACATTAGGGTAAATCCTGAATATGCACAGGAGCTAATTAGTGTGGTTGAGCCCTGAAGACCATAGTAAAGGAGAAAGACCAGGATCTTGGGCACTGGAAGAGTCATTCCTACCTCCAGGTGATAGATTTACGGGACTCAAGCCTAGAATCCTCTGCCTTTACAAGAGAACTTTCAGGAAAGATCTGTCACTGTCTAAATACTCACAATCATTTAAACCAAATATAAGGAGATTTTAAATGGACCTAATTAGCTTCATTCTACCACCCCAGTCCACTCTGGGCCATAAGTTTTCTACTTATGCCTTTCAGAGTACATTTTATTTAATCCTAAAGCAATTGTGTATGAGATGGGTATTGGAGGGGTATTACAGCTCAGATCTAAGTGAGATACAAATACATTTATGTCTGTTTGAAGATTGATGAGATGTGCTAGCAAGAAGTCCATTTGTGACAGACTCAAGGGCCCTTTGCGATCTACGAATTGTTAAAAACAAACAAAGAGCAAAACAACACAACAACAACAACACACAGGCTGGGCTCAGAGTCAAGGCTCCTCCTGGAATCAGGCCCTTCCCCAGCATGCTGGGGCAATCCAGGACTCTCTGTAAGAAATCCAACTGTAACCCCTCTTAAAAGGAGAATTTAATGAACAGAGAGAAAAAATTAACATCCGTTTTTTCGATGTCTGAATTTAGTATGATATAAATTTGTGTGGTCACCACAACAATCAGGGTAAGACAATTCTACTTCCCCAGGAAGCATTGCTGTTAAAGCCGAAATCTAGAGCACTTGATCCCACCTTCTCCCTGCATGGAGAGCTCAAGTTAATTAAAGCTAGACGCTAGATGTGTTGGCTGAAACAGGGAGCTGGGCTTTCTGTCATGGTGGGGAATCTGAGTTGTCCTGAACCCCATCCCCAGACTTGTGTGGCAAACGTTTGTATGTCCCTTGTAAGCTTGTCCCTTTTCAGCTGGCTGTTAGTATCCCTGCTTTTAGCACCTTAAACCAGAGGGTGCCGAGCTGGTGCCGAGCTGGTGCTTAGATGCACCTATAGGAACGGGTGTTTGTATGAAATTCACACTTAATGGGACTGCTTGTGTTTGTCCATCTTTTGGCAAGTCCAACTCCTTCACATAAGGGCCATCTTCGCAAGCAGGTTTAAAATCCACCCTGTCTGTGTTTCTGTCAGAAAAACAAAAGAGAACTCTTTGGCTTTATTTATTTAATTACAGCGTGTGTTGTAACCATACTTTTTGGCTACTTTACTGGGTTCTTATATCTACCAGATTACTCCACCCCAATCCCATCCAACCCCTCAACACTAGGTAGGTGAGAGAAAAGGGTAGAGGAGAAAGGGGGCATAGATCTCTTTAGGCTACTTCCAGCTGATTAGGAGTGTTCCCAGGGGCAAGTCCAATCTTCATTGTCAGGATATCTCCAACCAGCAATCCAGGAAATGCACCAGCAGGAACCACCAGCAGCCTCTTAGGGGCTCTGGCACATTTTATATCCTCTTAGAGTCCCCAGAATTCCAAACATAAACTATCTTCAGCTGGCAGAATCACGCCCCTGCAAATCATAGTTAGTTGCTGTGGACAATCTGAAACAGCCTCATATCTCCCACCTGGAATTAAAACAAAACATATTCATATGAGTTAGATTTTAAAAAAAAAAAAAAAAACCAAAATTCTCACTCGCGTGTGCATGCATGTGTGCGCATGTACTCGCGTGCGTAGGTCAGAGGTCAACATGTGGAAATCAGTTCTCTTTTTCCATCATAGAGTTCTGGGGATGAAAAAAGGTCATCAGGCATGGTGGGCACTGAGCCATCTCCCTGGACTATGGTTTTGATTTTAAAGAGCTGATTTGCGAGGTCACAGGACACGTGTTAGAAGGAGATATGTGTGCCTCCTCAGAAGGTTAATAAGTACTTTCAAGAATTGCTTTGTGAAGTTGTGTGTGGTGGTACAGACTTTAATCCCAGCACTTGAAAGGCAGATGCAAGAAGATCGAGTTCAAGGCCAGCCTAAACTACATAGAGAACACTTATCTAAAAAAAAAAAATCACATACACACACACAAAAAACAAACGTAAGGAGGAATGGGGACCTAGCACAGTGCTAGAGCAGCCATCTAGTATGTAAAACATTCACTGTGTAGTTCGCTGCACTGCAGAAAATCACAACCATCCTCATCAACCAGAAATACATGTTTCACGAGAAACCAGTGATGTCCTTTCAGAAAGAAATAGGAAATGTCTGATGTATACTTGAGCAGGGAGGACAAGTGCATGGAGAAATCAGTAAATCACTGCCTTGCCTCAATCTCCTCTGTTCCTCTTCTCTGGCTCGACATCTCAACACCACAAAACTGCAAAAGCTAAAGGAGAAAATCAGCCATACTGAGTTCTAAAACAATACTGAAATGTCAGGGTTGGAAAGATGGCTCAGCAGTTAAGAACAATTGCTGCTCTCGCAGAAAACCTGTGCTCAGGTCCCAGCACCGACTCAGCCTGCCTCTCACTCCAGCTCCAGAGGATCCAATGTCCTCTGGCTTCTGCAGACACCAGGCATGCGTGTGTGTGTGTGTGTGTGTGTATGTGTGTATGAAAAACCCTAATATACATGAAAAAATATAAAATATAAAATTAAAATAATAAAAAAAAGAAATGTGAGCCATTTAGCACTCCATAAAAACACTGAAAATTAGCCTTCACCAGGCCACAGATCTTACCCTCTGCTGAGTGAGACAGCGCTTTCTAGTGCACAGTGCAGGACTTACATAGCACTCGCCATCACCCCATTCCTAGTCTGGATACTAGGATGATGTTATAATAATGGGTGTGAGGATCATCATTTTGACAGAGTGTGGAAGGAGATGAACCTCTAGGACTATCTGGAAGGGGTTCTAGGTTTGGTTAGCTGAGGTGGGAAGCCACATCCCAGTGGTTGATGCCACCATTCCATGGCCAGGGGTCCTGGGATAAACAAAAGAAGGAAGTGGGCTGAATACCAGAATTTATTTTTCTCTGCTTCCTGACGGAATGCACTGTGACCAGCGGCCTCAAGCCCCTGCCACCTCACCCTCCTGCCGCCATCCCTGTGGTCATGTGGACTGTGTGCCCTGGAACTGGAAGCCCCAGTAAAAACCCTTCCTGCCTGAAGATGCTTTAGTTGGTTTTTTTGTTTGTTTTGTTTTGTTTTGTTTTTTGCTGCAGTGACGGCACAATAACCGATACAGTTGATTATTTTTATCTTGACCTTCTGCTCACCCATTCCATTATGGTGACTTAGGAGACAAGAGGGAGATCCATTCTACACAGCAAGTCTGCAGTGAACAATGAATCATTGTAATTAAAACAACAACACAGGAACCCATGGTTCTTTTAGCTTATAAAATTATTTTTATTTTATTTTATGTGAGTGAGTGGTTATTTTCTGTGTGTATGTCTGTGAGTCACTTGCACACCTGGCGTCTGTGAAAGCCAGAGGAGGACATCAGATTCTGGGGATTGGAGTTACAAACAGCTGTGAGCCGCCATGTGGTTGCTAGGAAATGAACCCTAAGTCTTTTGGAAGAGCAGCTAGTGTTCTTAACCTATTTCTCCAGCCATGCCTTCCCCCACCCCCCACCACCAAAATGCAAATTTTGATTTAGAACAAGAGGTAGCAAACCATCCCCCATGTGCCAGAGCTGTTCATCAGCCTCCCTTCAGAAGTCTGGCTCACACCGTTTTCAACGACTACACAAACAGACAAAAAATTTAGGAATATTTCACAACACACAAAAATGTAACGAAATTCAAATTTTATTATCTACCAGTGAGGCTTTGTGGTACCACAGTCCTGTGTGTTCATTTCTGTGCTGTGTGTTTGTGGGGAGCCGGCAGATTGGGGTCATAGCAGAGCTCAAAAGACGTCTAAAGCCTAAACTAAACTGTCTGTTGAGAGAAAAACTTTACTAATCCACAGTCCCGTGTAGCACATCTTCTGTGACTGTAATTATAGTAAAGAGTGTAAAAAGCTTTTAGTTAAAGAGATTAAAGGGGGTCAGGGAGACAGCTGAGGATATAAAGTGCCTGATAGGTCAATGTGGAGACCAGCCTGGGCACCATGAGAAGAGACAGAATAACGCACTCAAGAGCTGATATGTGACAACAACTCCATCTTGTTGACCTTAGAAAACCAGATAACATGATCCCTTAGGGTAGAAGTGTGCCCATCTACAAAAAATTTCAATGCACTTTAAAACATATTTTTTCTACCGATAAGGTCAGAGGACAGAAGGGGGAAAGTACTGCAGATTTTCCGTATGAATTTTCTGTATTCCATAGAATTTGCTAGAATACTAACTTTTCTCTTCTGGAGAACTTTCAGGGTGAGGTGTTAGAGTAGTGGTCAGAGAATGCACCAGCTATGTTTTCGATGTCTGAGGAAGAAGCCAAGAAAAGGTGGTTTCCAGCCAGCCAGCCATTTTCTCCGAGTCTTGTCATCCCTTGGGACCCATCAAGCCACAGCTTTGAATTGCCAATCGAGTGCGGGTTCCCAACAAGATGGAGTTGGCTTAGGTGGCGAGGACTTCGGGGTAAACTCATACACCAGCCCTTCAGTATGTTATTCTGTCTCTTCTCATGGTGTCCAGAACTAGTCTCCATGCTGTCATAGCAGGCACTTTGTATCCTCAGCTGTCTCCCTGGCCCCCTTTAATTTCTTTAACTAAAAGCTTTACTGGCCAGGGGTAGCTGACCCACACTGGGCCTCCCTGAAGCATCAGGTGCTTCCTTTGTCCTTCCTCCGTGCCTTATTCAGAAAGGTCAGCGCCATTTGGAATCTTTCAGCCTGGACATTTCCCCAGGGCCTTTGGTGTTTCTGTAATATTTTCAAATTGCCCAAGGTTTGGAGAGACAGCCTTATTGTGAAATCATGTTCAAAAACCATGATGACCACAGGCCTTGGGCTAAATGTGACCGTGCTGGAGACAGCAGTGTGGACCATCAAATTGTTTGTATTGTAGGTTCTGCTTCCAGGTCCTGACCCCAATGCTCTCTTTCTGGGCCGCTTGCTGCTAGCTACACAGAGAATGAGAAACCCACCACGAAGTTCAGGATTTCTCTTCTGTGGTACTGTTAACTTTTAAGTCCAGATCATTCTCTGCTGTGGCTGTACCATGCATCACATGACATCTAGTAGCATCCCTGTCTCCCCTTCTCCTCATTGTGATAATCTTGGTCATTGCCAAGTGTCCCATGAATAATAAAATAACCCCTTTTGATGTGCTGGAGATGTGTGGTTCGGTTGATAGTGTTTAGCTAGCATGCACAAAGACCAGCGATTAGTTTGGGGTACTATAAAAACCAGGCATGGTGGTCAATATCTGTAATCCAGCTCTTGGGAGGTGGAGAAAGGAGAATCAGAAGTTCAAGGTCATCCTTGACTACCTGGTAAGTTAGAGACCAGCCTGGGATACATAAGACCCTGTCTCAAAAAACAAACATCAAAAATACCCTCCTTTGAGAACTGCTGATGTGCTATGTAAGGATTTTTTTCTTTATGTCATCAGGAATTCATTCCTTTAAGTGTGAACTCTCAGCACTAATGATTTGTTCCTCTAAAACTTGGTAGGGATAAGGGATACTGGAAAGATGGCTCAGCATTTAAAAGCCCTTACAGCTCTTGCAGAGAATCTGAGTTCATATCATGGCATCATGTTGGGCAGTTCACAACCTCCTATAACTCCAGCTCTAGGAGAACCAGATGTCTGTGGCCCACATAGGCACCCGCACTTACATATATGTACCCCACCTCCCCCCAAAACATATACATAATCAAAAAAATTAAAATGTAAATCTTGAATTTGTTGTAGTTTTTGTTTTTTTTAATTTTTATAATACCCCATAAAAGTGTACAGATTTCTCAAAAAGGATGATACCTAGAACCTGAGTTTCAAAGACTTTTCACCTTGTATGTGAAACCCAGACAGTGGCTATCTGTCACACTGTCTGAGGAAGAACTTTGAAGCTGTAGTTTGGTGTTGGGCAAAGGACACCAGCTGGATTGGTATTGTCCTTGTAGCACAAGCTGTATTGAGTTGCCCGGTGTGAATAGTCTTTGGATGGAGTTCTCTGCAGCCTTACCTGAGCTGCTGCTGGGGCACCAACTATACAAGGTTCCTACCACTCCCTGAAGGTATGTATGAGAGTTTTCCAGAACTGATGAGAGACTGGGCAGGGAAAGCATAGAAAAAGTGGGGGGGGGGGAGAAGCAACAGCAGCTCAAACTAATTTCCTGTCTTTTTCCCTTGTGTGAAATTTATTATCAGTGAGTTCTGCAGACCGGAAGTCTGAAATTAGTAACTACAGCAGGAGGTGGTTAGAGAGTCTTGGTTTCTTCTGAGGGCTGTGAGGAAGGATTTTCCCACAGTCCTCTCTCCTTGGTGTGCAGAGAGCCATCTTCAATATGTCTCTTGGTATCATCTCCCTTATCTCTGTCCACATTTCCCCTCTGTATCGGGACACCTGTCGTTTTGAGAACCTGACCTGGTGACATAATTTTGACTTGATGCCTCTGAGTAAGTTGCCTTCTGGGGAGCTGAAAGTGAAGACTTTGGGGAATAAGACACAACGTGTCCCTGGATCCCTGCCACCAGGCACCCTGCACCCTGCTCAGCTTCTACAGTGGAAACCTGGTCCCAAGGGAAGTGACATCAGATGCTGGGTCCTAAGGGAGGTGACGTCAGGAGCACGTACAGAGATGCCATTCACCCCATCTTCTTGTCTGCTTTCACATGCGACTTCCTTTGAGTCCCAGAATTCAGCATCCCTGGGCTTTCTGTCTTTTTGTCTGAAAGGAGAAAGCAGGACAGCATTTCACACGACCACGGGACCAATATTAAACATCACCCCCCACACACGTGGTTAAAAGCAGTGAGACATGCGGTGAACTACCTCAATGGAACTCAGAACAAGAACTCAGCCACCTGTACCTCTGCCATCTGCATTTTCTTCAGTAACTTGAGCTGCTCCTAGCTTACCATAAATAATGAATAAAATGTTCTCCATAGGGTCACAGTTGTCCCTAGTTGATGAAATTCTCCCACTTTCATCCTGCTGGGCGATGAGTGAGCAGAGCAGGTACTAATTCCCACAGGGACTCCAGGCACCGCTGAGAGGGGGTTTGTCTCAGATCGGCATGGCTCCGTTCAGAGCCCACGCGCTTCCTGCTCTGGACCAGCTGCCTACTGTTCCAATGCACCTCCCTAGTGCCCTGCGTTCTTCTTCTGTCCTGATGCCCATGCCACAGAGTCACAGAGATTCACAAGTGCCCTAGTAGGCCGAAGGAGGAGAGTGGACAAAGTCAATAGGTGTGGGATGGAATGTCCAGAAGTGTCCTGATGTCTATGGTGGCCAGCGCCTGCTGGGAGATAAGGCAGTAGAGTCGAGTAGTGTTCAAGGCAGAAACTGATATTCGGTCCCATGCATGGTGGGGAGTCCTGGAGATGTGTAGTTTCTCAAGGACTGCTGTGTGACAGGACAAGGTGTGAACCTTCCGAGTCCCTGGTACCTACCACTACCAAAGCTGTTAACATCCCAGATGACTCCTGTGGTGGCTCCTAAGTCACTTAAGCTTCCATTGATAACCTCTGGAGTCATTTTCAGTGGACTGACACCCACAGTGATATCTTTATCCACTTGTGCTGGAGACCTTGCATCCTTTGAGAGCCAGTTTATCATTGGAATGCGGAGGCTATTTCTGGACAATGACATCCTCTTCAACTTTCAGAGGAGCCTGGGAATCAAGGGGTGACTCAGTCTTCACTTATTTTAGGGAAGCTAAGAATTTAATCCAGAGCCACTTAGCTTCCCCATTGCTTGGCTAGTGATATGCTGTTGAGATGGAGAACAACAGGCAGAAATACTGAATTGATCATCAACTGATGGCTACCCAGATCCTCTTACACCGAGACCAGGTTAATGGATTTTTAACCAAGGATATAAAAGTGACATCAACAGACCTTTAAGTCCGAGGGGTGTTCTCAGGGCTGATGAACTGATGTCATAAAGGCTCCTGTTATCCTGTACAAGGTGAGGCACACCGCTGTGTCTTTGCAAAACCACCTCATTTGATGGAAGCATTCCTACTCCGTTAGAGGTGTTTGTTGCCTTCCCTCTTTTAGCAAGCAGAGAGTAACCTCAGAACGTTAAACTCGGACCCAAGGTACGAGTCCAGATTTGAACTCTGAAGCCCGTGCCAATGACCCCCAACATAGCTGACATGCGTCTCACTTGCTGTCATCCCCTGGTCGTGCACTGAGGTCAATCATTGATCATGAGAGTATTTCCTGCTCACCTCAGACCTGCTTCGGGATCCTACTCAAAAGAGGGTTCGAGGCAGCTGATGCTTGCAGCCGAACGTTTGCAGTACCGGGGAGTAAGCTCCTCTCGCATTAGCTTTCCTTTCCTTTGTACCAACTCAAAACTAGAGTCTGATTCTGCAGTGGCTTTTTCCTCCTGCCACTCGTTTCTTAAAAACTTACATATATTTATTTGCTTGTTTATTATTTATTTTATTTCTTTGTTTGTTGGGCTGGTTGGTTTGGTTTTTCAGCCAGGATCTCTCTGTCTATCCATGGCTATCCTGGAACTCATTCTGTAGACCAAGCTAGCCTCAAACTCATAGAGGTCTGCCTGCCTCTACCTCCTGAGTGCTCAGCCCAGCTGAAGATTTACTTATAATCTTTATTTTTTAAAATGAGTCAAGAACTCATTACAGTTTTCTATAGTCAGTGGAGAATCTGTGTATTTTAAATTTATTGATTGTTACTGTGTCTATACATGATGGAAAAAGTAAGTGCG